>PVLC010019278.1:0-30840 GCA_004027655.1 Graphiurus murinus | reverse complement strand
TGTATCATTTGCCAAAGAGGAAACTGAGTTAGTGAGATTGATTATCCAAAGCTTCACATCAGTGAGAAAGTGGAGAAATTCTGGAATCACAACTTCAATTTTCTGGATGTAGATTCCAACATTTTACAAATAACAGATTTTTGGGAATTGTACAAGGAAGAAATATTACATGGATATATAAATAATGCCTAGCCAAAAACTTGAAAATGAAGAATATTGTTCTGTAAGAATTCATTTATACTATATATATATATATATATATATATATATATTCCCCCCCCCATCAGGCATGTAAAGAGAATACTTTTTTTTTTTATATATACTGAAGAGTAAACCCAGGGACATTCTATTCTATCACCAAGCTATACCCTATTTTATTTTTATTTTGAAACAGGGTTTCATTAGGTTGATGAAGATCTCACTACTTGCTGAGACTGTTCTCGAACCTGCAATCCTCCTGTCTCAGCCCCCCAAATACTGGAATTACAAGCGTGCACTACCACACCCAGCAAGAGAATACTCTTCAACATGAAGAAAGGGGTTGGAAGAGACAGGACCAAGGATCAGCCAACACTGGAAATAGAAACCAGAGGGATGAGGAGGCCACGTTTGGCATAGCGTCTTCAGCAACGAGAAGGACGCCAGGTGACACGGCTTAGTAAAGGGACCGTGTGCAGAGGTTGGGGCAGAGAAGAGAGGGTCAGATCCCCAGGTCAGAGTGCTACAGACCCCAGGCGTGAAGCCTGGCACGACCTGTGGTCTTCAGTTGACTGCCCCAAAGTCTCTAGGAACAGAACCTACCTGGAAACAAAAAAAGAAAAAAAACCACAAAAAACAAAAAAACTCATGATATACGGTGCATGCATTCAGCCTCCAGCTGGAACAAAGGGACAATATCCAGGGCCAGCCCCAGAGAGGTTCCGACAGGTGGTCCCAGAGTTGGGATGGCATTTTACAAGAGATTGGGAGACCCAGGAAGCCTTAGCAGATCACCCCTCAGCGTGCATGGCAGCACGACGGGCACATCCAGCTTGCGTGGTTTGTCCCATGCGCTGGGCTCCCGCACTCTCGCCCTGGATGCTGGGATTTCTTTCCCTACTTTCATCGGTACGTTGTGATGATGCATCATAGTGAGACTCCGTGTGATGCATTGATGCATGCACACAGCTCGTGCTGCACTCCCCTCTGCATCCCGCCCCGCTGCAGTTGGAGTCAAGGAGGGCAGGCTACAGATGGCCGCGGGGGCAGGGAGGCTACTGCAGGGCCAGGAGGGCCAGGGTTCGAAGGAGAGAAGGACGTGGGGGAGACACCACCTGCACATCGCTGGGGACAATGAGTTGATAGGGGTAACACAAAGAGAGAGAGAGAAAAAAAAAACACAGGTGGGAGGGAGGGACTTGAGTGAGGAATATCATCAATCTCATAAGGTTAAGTTCATTAATAGAATGACAAGAGCCTTATGACAAACCTTGTTATCTTGATCTTAATCAAGACCCAAACCTTTGTTTTTTTGCAGTCCTGGGGATGGACCCTAGGAGCATTCTACCTCTGAGCTACACCCCTAGCCCTATACTTATTTCTTTATTTTATTTATTTATTTATTTTATGTATTTCTTTATTTTGAAACGAGGTCTTACTAAGTTGCTGTCTCACTGTGTAGCTGAGGCTGGCCACGAACCTGTGGTCCTTGGGTCTCAGCTTCCCAAGCGTGCACCACCACGCCTGCTGACCCAGAACCTCTGACTTCCAGATCAATATCTTTTCTACCAGTATGGCAGCCTAAAATCATAGACTTAGAAGCAAATTACAGGCATCATAAAATTTTATTTCATTTGTCTTTTTTTTTTTCCAATCAACCCCCATTCTATATTTTTATGGTTGGAAAGCGGTACACATTCAATTGTAAATGTTCGTAGGTAATCTTAAATAAAGTGCAAAACAG
The DNA here is from genome assembly GCA_004027655.1 of Graphiurus murinus. Lineage (NCBI taxonomy): Eukaryota > Metazoa > Chordata > Mammalia > Rodentia > Gliridae > Graphiurus > Graphiurus murinus. Next base: position 28,898 of record PVLC010019278.1, on the reverse strand, counting down.
TATATAGTTAGGTTTGTTCTAAAGATTATCTACATGAACTAAAAATAAAAATAGTCTAGCATTGTTGGATTTTCTTCTCTCCAGACAGTTATTACGAGTGGCCTCGGGCAAGCGACTTCTGACTCGGTTTTCAGTAGTACGTAGCCATTTGTGGTGTAACACGTTGAGCTTTTACAAAGCACTCCCCTATAGGCAAAATAGAAATAATAATACTTTGCAAAATTGCGGTCAGAGGTATTAATTATTTCAAGTTCTAAGCAGCGTTGTAGCAGAGCTATTTCTCAGACCGGATGCTGGCTCGCTGCAATGCTCTGTTCCCCTGTGTAATTATTTAAAGTACATTTAAAGTATGACTTTATGTTTAAATCGTCCAAGTAACATGCTCAAAGGATAACAATTTGGGTTTCTCTATTGCCATGTCCTTTCCTATAAATACTGGATTATGAGACCCTTAAAACTTCTCCTTGAATGAGTATAACTCTTCACTGTTGAGTCTGCTTTGCCCTCCTCATTACTTGTGATTTCGTCGGTTAATATAATAAGATTGAACTTGCAAGGCATGCCACCTCGAAGGTGTTTCCTTCTTTCTTGGCCTGACATTGATAATTTCAATAGCTGCTACATTTGCTCTATTAAAGTAGCCCAGTTCTTCCAGTTTCAGGGAACTGGGAGCCATGGATAATTTAGAATATCTATTAGCTGATTCATTTGATGCTACTTAAAAAAAAAAATTAAATCCTTACTAATTAGTAGCTTTTGTGTGGAATCAATTTTCTGACAGAGTCATGTTTTACTGCTTAAAGGTAAATGTTTAAAACACCCACCCCCCGCCCGGAGAAATGGAAAGCCTTCTTGCTCTAAGCTCAGCTATTATGGGATACGAGCTGGTGTTTGTTTAACCCGTGTAGAACCAAGGTCCACCTCTTCCTGAGATTGTCCTTTTCACTCACCTCCTGCTTTGGCGGTACATTGGGACTGAGAAAAATGCACCCTTACTTCTGGCAAGAAATCCTTTAAGTGGTTGTTTGCCCTAATTATTTCATGGATCTCAACTTATTCTTGTGAGTTGTAGGAACCTTAAGCCCTTCCTGGGACCTGGAGAAATCCTTCTAAAAGCTTCTGCTTCCTGCCCTGTCTTATCTTGATGCTCGGCAAAACAGTATAGGGAGCACCAACAGGGAGTCACAAGCATGCCAGCCACCTCCAGACACCCCCTCCCGGCCTCCCCTCGCTCTTCCCTTCCCCCATCAGTAATGTTTTGCACAATTGCTCTGCTAATGTTGCAGTCTTGATTTTCCTTCAGGTAGCTGAGTAGTAGTCCTTTGGCCAAATGGTTTACATGTATGGCCACCAGAAAAGAAAAGCTTATGACGATTTGTTATTCATGTACAATCCAGGTATTTTCCTGGAAATAATGCAACCGAAAGAAAATACAAGAGAGAGGAATTTACAGCCTAGTCGTTGAAGCATATTCCTGGCCAGTTTGTTTATCTGGAAAAAAAAATAGCTATTTTCTTTTCATGATGCTACAGTTTGTGATTATAAATGAGATGGAAAATACAGAGTTCTAGCTTCAAGACAATCCTATTTTTTGTATAGAGGAGTGCTCTTCAAAGGTTTGGTACTTTTTATTTTTTTATTTTTTTTTGGTGTTGGAACTGAACCCGGGGCATTCTACTTCTGAGCTATACCTCCAGCCCTGTTTTATTTTTTATTTGTAAACAGGGTCTCACTAAGTTGCAGAAGGCCTCACTAACTTGCTAAGGCTGGCCTCCTGTCTCAGTCTCCCAAGTACTGGGGATTAAAAATGTGCTCTGCCATGCCTGGCAGGTTTTATACTTTTTAATACAAACTGACACTAAAGCAGACCCCTGAAAAAAAAACTTAGCCCCAAGTTTCAAAGGTGCTGTCTTTGGCTTTCATGAGGAGGCAGAGTTGGGAGATTTGTGAAATAACATAGGCCTCTGAGTCTCATCTTTAGGGAAATAAATGAGTTTAGCCATCTTTTTTATTAACTATGATTTATAGGTAATTTTGAGTAAATGAATTATGATTTCTCAGTTCTAATGGACAAGAGATATAAGAAATTAATTTTGTTGTGGGGTGTGGTGGTGCACGCCTGTAATCCCAGTACTTGGGAGGCTGAGACAGGAGGATCACAGGTTCACGGCCAGCCTCTGTGACTTAGACCCTCAGAAAGTTAGTGAGACCCTTTTTCAAAATACAAAATAAAAAGGGCTGGGGGTATAGCTCAGAGGTAGAATGCCTCTGGGTTCAATCCCCAAAACCAAAAAAAAAAAAAAAAAAAAAAGAAAGAAAGGAAAGAAGGGAGGGAGGGGGGAGAGAGGGCGGAAGGAAGGAAGGAAGGAAGGAAATAAATTCAGTTTTGTGGCCATTCATCAGGAACTGAGGTATTATGTTGAGATGGGTCCTGTCTCCTCTGTTCATCTCGTGTTGTGATGTAAGCAGATGAAACATCAAGAACTACAGTAACTAAAAACAAGAGATGCGTCTTTTCATGTAAACTTTAGACAGAGCCGGGCGCAAGGAGGCAATCTTGCCGAACCGCCCAGCTGACGTCTTTGGTGACAACTTCATCACTTGGGCATGAGAGAAGCGGAGGAGTGATAAGAAGAAAGCGAGATTCCATGCACACCCTTTCTGAATACTCAGGTCAACCGGGTGTCCAGAAGCAGGTCTATCCATCCATTTTGCTTTCACTGTCAAATAGTTGATCTGAGAAAGGAACGGAAGATCACCAGAAGCAAAGGTGGAGCGTCCTAAATGGAGGAGACCGAGGGGGCTGCCAACTCCCTAGTCCTGCCCTCTGGAATCCAGCTGGCTCTGGCCGGAGCCTCCCCCGGCATTCCAGACTCTGCAGCTCCTTGGCGGGATTTCCCTGTGCTTGGCCTCCACCCACCTGCTGGGCTCCCTGTTCCCACCCCCAGCTCCACACGAGAGCAAGCCTGTCCCTAGCCCTCCCATGCAAGAGAAGCCAAAAGTCCTTATCAAAGTCTGCACTGGATCCCTTTTTAAATACTGCCGTTTTCTGCCTGGCTTGATGACGCCCTTAAAAGCACCAGAAAGCAACGTGGATTGGAAGGCGCAGCTCTCGCGCCCCCTGTCGGTGCAGTTCTCGGGCGGTAGCTGCTCCTGCGGGAGGGATGCGGCTAGGAAGGGTGATGTCTGGGCTCCATTCACAGATCCTCACCCCGCAGCCTTTAAAAGCCACTCACAAACAACCCGAGGAGGCTTCCAGCCAGGCGGCCTTAATGTCAGGCTGCTTTTAATTTTAGAGAATGAAAAGCCCTCTATTTGGCCATTTCCTCTGGGCTCAAGGTTTGTGCTTTTACACGGTTCTCCCTTCTTATCAGCTTGGCGGCCGCTGCAGCTATTGTAACTCCAATGTTGACAAAGTAGGAAAAAAAAAAAAACACCTCTCCCAAACAAAATGACAAAAACAAATTTAAAAAAGATTTCTTTTTGGCATGATGCCTTCAGAGGGGTGTAGTTCTAGGTAACAAAAAGGGCGAGAAGTCTCAGGGGGACAGACGGAGACTGTAATGGAAGGAGTTGGCTTTCATCTCTTTTGGAAAATAAATACTTTGCAGATAACTCAAAATGTTTCCAAGGTTATGACTGTCCCCCGAGGCCCTCGGGTCCTGGCAAAACGAGCTGCTTGTTCACGACATCCCTGTTTAAAACTTTTATGTCCACCATTTTAAAATGCATTTTCTACCATCTGCCAATATGTCACAAAGTGGCATTTCGTGCCATATACTAATCTGTCCAAGTGGCGTCAGCTAGCTCCAACTTCTGGCCTTTACCATATAGTGACCTCGTATTGTAGAGTCTGTTACGGATCCCGACACATTGAGTAGACTCCAAAAGAGAGTGGAGGAGGCGCTGTGTGAGATATCTACTAGCTTTTCCTATAAACGTGATTTCATTCCAGAGACTCATTACCTAAGACTAATTTTGGAGGAAGAGTTTCAGTTGGTTTCTTTTTATGAAATACAATTTTATTGGTGGATTATAATTTTAAATGACAGTGAGATTCAAAGTGATCCATTCATATATGCATATAATAATATTTGGTCTGTCTCCTTCCCTCTAATCCCCCCCAGGACTGCTCCTAATACTAATTTACTACTTTAGCGCATGCTGGGCTCTGACACTACAAAAAGGAAGAAGGTGTCTATTCTAGAAGTTTATCCCCTAACAGAAGAGTAGCAGGTGAAGATTTTCTCCCATTCTGTCAGCTCTCTCTTCAGACTCTTAAGTGTTTCCTTTGCTGCACAGAAGGTTTTTAATTTAATGCCGTCCCATTTATTGATTCTCATTTTTATTTCCGGAGCATTAGGAAGTCTTATTAAGGAAGTTTTTACCAGTCCCTATATGTTGGAGAATTGGTCCTATGCCCTATTTTAGTAATTGCAGTCTCTGGTTTAATTTCTAGGTCTTTGATCTATCTTGAGTTGACTGTTGTATAGGGTGAGAGATAGGTGTCTAATTCCATTCTTCTACATATGGGTTCAGAGAAACACACCAAATGCTGCCTGCATGTGTGTTTCTATTACTCTGAACCTCATTATGATACATAATTACAATGCACCAATAAAAGTATATTAAAGAAATGAAAGTAACCCTTGTCAAGTTTTGGTGTAATATTAAAGAAAAAATACCCATCATTACCTGTAAAGGCTGATAAACACTCCCCTTTCCAAATTAAAAAAAAAAAAAAAAAAGAAGATACTCTCCCTACCCCTAGAGTTGATAAAGTAAGGATAGACAGATAAAGGGTGCCCAGGGAATTATATTGTGAAAGACAGGGACCACGTCATCGTATTGTATGAGTACAAGGAGGAACAGCTCGCACATCTGCGAAGAGGGGTCGGAGCAGGCTTGAGCCTGTCTGTCAAGCTGGCCAGAGAAAAGGACACAAAACCAATGTTTGGGAAGGATGTTTTCCCTCAAATAATCTTAATGGCAGTGAAGAATGGATGTAGAGTGTTGAAGCTTTCCAGTCATTGCCCACAGAAGCCCTTGGTAAGTACAAAACAAAACAAAACAAAAAAACAGCAACAGAAACAAAAAAGCCATGTGACGTCTCCTATTATAACTGGAAAATTTGTGTCCTAGAAATTAGATGGGAATGTATGGAATTACTGGTTGTGCAGGTCAAAAACAGTGTGTGTGTGTGTGTGTGTGTGTGTGTGTGTGTGTGTTTTACTGGGAATTGAACCCAGAGGCATTCTACCTTCGAGCTACACCCTTCCAGCCTGATTTTATTTAGAAACAGGGTTTCACCAGGTTACTGAAAGCCTCACTAAATTGCTGAGGCTGGCTTCAAACCTGTGATTCTCCTGTCTCAGCCTCCCAAGTACTGGGATTACAAGCATGTGCCACCATGCCTGGCTCAAATACATTTAAACAGTGGTAATTTCCCTGGGGTGCAGATATGCAAGAGAATGCATTGCATGGTTTGGTGTTTGTCTCTTATCCAGTGTTTCTGGTCCCTGTGGCACTGTTGTGCTGGGGAAGCTGTTCCGGAGCCAGCACTGAAGACCTTCGGGATGCATTGGGAGCTCTCCAAGGGGAGCTTCCAGTCGGGAGATGGGCCTCTGGGTAGACTTAGGGATGTGGATTCTGACCTGGATTGTTGGTGACAGTAAGACAAAGGCACCGGAGAACTGGGAGCTGGAGATGACATACCTGCGCTTCATGAGCACATCCAGGGTAGACATTAAAGCAATACAGCTTGAAAAGTACAAGTTGGGCATCCCTCATCCACAGTCTGGAATCGGAAGTGCTCCAAAATCCAAAACGTTTTGAGCATGACCTGGTGTCATGAGTGGAATACATCACACCTGACCTTATGAACTCAGGGTCACCATCAAAACCCAGGGACACTAAAAATACTGTATAAAATTACTTCAGGCTATGGGCATATGGTGTGTACACAACATAAATGAATCTCAGGTTTCAACCTGGGTCCCATCCCCAGGACAACTCCTTATTTCTATGCAAATGTCCCAAATTGGAAGCAATGCTTCCAATTCCCAAGCCATTTCGGATGAAGAATACTCAAGATATAATTAGCTACTAGAGCGAAGAAAGATGAATAGGAAAAGTCCGAGTTGATAGTGGCTGCTTATCTTTGTCTAGTGTTCTTGCCATACTGGGTGCTGCCCAGGCCCTTCGTTGGGTTGTTGCATGGAATCCATGCTGCAAGTTGGTAGAAGACTCATTTTCCAAGGCAGGAAACATGGGCTCTCACAGCGCTTATGGAACTTGCCCAGGGTCGCAGAGCTTCTGAGTAATCGAGCCAGGATATAGATCCAGGTTTATGATTGCGTTATTGGGTGAATCCTGGTGCCACTCGTTGTAATAGAGAAGATGGATAAACATGACAAGGTAACACGACATTCCTTGAGTGCTTACGATATACCAGGAAATACTCTAGGCCCTTTGTAGAAATTCACTGACTTGATCCCTGACCCCTCTGTGATAGTGTGCTATTATTTACCCACTTTAGAAATGAAGAAGCTAAGATATAGAGAATTTAGAGTATTTGACCAACGTCACACAGTTCATGATGTAGCAGAGTAAGAATTTGAATGCAGGCACCCTTGTTCCAGAGCTTATACCTTTAAAGATCTGGTTAAAAGTTTGGAAATAGCAGCCAAAAGTGCTGGCACATATCTGTAATCCTGGTACTTGGAAGACTGAGACAGGAGGATCATAGGTATGAAGACAGTCTTAGCAACTTAGCAAGGCTCTCAGCAACTTAGTGAGGCCCTATCTCCAAATAGAAAGTAAAATAGGGCTGAGGATATAGTTCTAAGGTAGAATGCCCTGGGTTCAATCCCCAACACCACCAAAAAGAAAAAAGAAAAGGTTTGGAATATTTCAGGTACTTGCCCATATTCCAAAGTCATGTTCAAAACATTTTGGATTTTGGAGCACTTCCGATTCCAGACTGTGGATGAGGGATGCCCAACTTGTACTTTTCAAGCTGTATCTTCCATATTCAGAAGAGTTAGACTACTTGACTAGTACTCAAGATCATTATCTAGTCTTGGAATATATGTTCTTGAGTCATTGCCCTCTTAGTAAAAAATTTTAAATTTTGAATATACATGAGATCATCTAAAGACTACCAAGTGCTACATATATTATGGTGAGCAGATAACCATAACATGATTACCAGACTCCTAAAATCTCCTCTACCCGGAAGAGCACTAATTAAATATCTGTCCATCACAAAAGGAACTGCCAAGAACTCTACCTCTCAGGGAACTTAACTGCTGCTCTATGAATCTTATACGCAGAAGTATTTGTTGACATGCAAAAAACTTTATCATCATGAGCACCTTGACATTGCGTTTATTTTGTCATATTTTTAAAAAATTAATTAGTTAATTTTGCCTTACTGAAGACTGAACCCAGGACCTTACATGTGCTTAGGCAATAACACTCAACCACTGAGCCACATTCCCAACCCATGTCATATGTTTTTATTTTGTCTTCCTCCTTGGTTTGGGGGATTTTTTTTGTTTTGTTTTGATGGTTGTTAAAACCATACTTTGTTGCCGTCTGAGTCTATGGTGTTTATAATCAGAATGAAATGAAGAATCGAGGCAGTTCAACGCAAAATTCAGAGAAAAATATCATCCATGCTAGTGAAAGAGTGGAAGGAAGAGTAATTTTTTTTTTTTTTTACTATTAATTATCTTGAGTGGTCTCAGTCCTCTAGCTGGTGCAGACGCCCCCCACCCCGATGGCAGCCAAGTCATTGTACACTTGCTGAGGCATGTATGCCACATGGAAATGGAATCCGTGCAGACCCTTCCCAAGAATCCGACTTTTTCTCAGAAAGGTTCAACAATACGTTGAAAACAACAAGAATATCCAAAGAGAATGCTTATGAAGTTCAGAGATAAACATTTGCTCTTGTTTAGGTCCTCCGTGATTGTATTTACACTCCAAAATCGTGAGCCAGGAGGTCCTGCAACCAGGAAAATGGTTGGTTTGTGGGAAATTGAACTTGGTAAATCGACTGAACCCCACCCTGTTTTCTTGCCATTGTGGAGCCATTCCAACTGATTTTGGTGCATAGAGATATTCTAAATGAAAGTGAGCATCTCCAAACTTGATATGGATTCCCATGGGGTTTTAAAACCGACCTACCCCAGAGCCGCATGGTGACGCATGCTTGTAATCCCAGTACTTGGGAGGCTGAGACAGGAGGTTCGCAGGTTAGGGGCCAACCTCAGCTACTTAGTGAGGCCCTCTGTGACTTAGTGAGACCCTGTTTCAAAATAAATAATAAAAAATGCTGGGGGTATAGCTAGGAGGTAGAATGCCCCGGGGTTCAATCCCCAGTACTGCAAACAAAACAACACAAAACAAAAAACCTGACGCCAGGTACCTTTTCTTTATTTGTTTCAATTCATATCCTGTTGGTGGCACAAGTAGGAGGAAGGGATGCTGTCATTCTCTTCCTGAGGAGGGAACGCCAGGTTTCTTCATGTTCAGGTGACCTTCTCCAAGGTCATTCAGTCCTCAGGGGCACAGACAAAGTTCCAGGCAAAAATTTCAATGAGAAACCCAACTTTCTTTATGCCATCAGATGCATCTCAGTAAGCACTATTAAATCGCAACCCAACGTTGATAAGCATGAGTCTCCTTTTAATTGCTTGCAATTTAATAGCCCAAGAGACAAACTGTTGCCATGGTTTCACTTTGTAAGCAACCTAAGGACAAATGCCTAGTGTCTATTCTTTTTTTTTTTTTTTTTTTTTGCGGTACTGGGGATTGAACCCAGGGGCATTCTACCTCCAAGCTACACCTCCAGCCCTATTTTTTATTCTTTATTTTTGAAACAGGGTCTCACTAAGTTGTGGAGGGCCTCACTAAGTAGCTGAGGCTGGCCGTGAACCCGGATCCTCCAGTCTCAGCCTCCCAAATGCTGGGATTACAAGCGTGCGCCACCACGCCCGGCTTCCTAGTGTCTATTCCTAAGGAGCATAAGGCAGCCTAAAAAGAAGCACCGCCGCAACTGACAAGGACTTAGCGTATGGTCAAGCTGCAGGGGGAAGTTTGTAACAGAAGAAGAAAGACCATTCTTTGGTCTGCCGGTCAAGTCAGAGGATGTACCAACCTCCTTAAGAAGAGAGTAGATGTTACTTTAAGAGAAAACAGAGCTCCTCGGATGGGAACACATTTGAAGACACTGCACAACTCTGAGACAGAGCAGGATTCAGTTGTGGTGGTTTCTGTCCCGGCTCCTTTGTGTCTAAGCCCGGGAGGTCCCTGGCTGCTACGCCTGGCTAGCGTATCACAGGCAGCGGGAACCAGTGTGCAACACCACTGCCGCTTCTTCTGACTCTTCTTATCTTCCTCCCACTCAAAGAATATTTGAGAGGACAGAAAAGATGAATCCTAGCTCCACACATGCAGCCTTAAAGCAAACTCAGACGTGGAGTAGACATCGTGAAGCCCCGTCCACATGGCACGTATTCAGGATGACGTAGACGCTCGCCTGCAAGTAGACTCTTTGGTGAGCCTGTACAAGATACATTTTCTTGATTACTATGTCGTCTCCCCCAACGTGATGCCACGTGATGAAGACTCACGGAGGAAAATCATAACCCGTCGAGGGATAACGTTCATGGGGAGGTTGAGTCTTTGGTTCTGACTGGGAAAAGCAGGGTGACTCCTCAGTTATCTAATTCAAAATTACTGTTTTTTTTTTCTGCTAAAGAGAGTCCTCATTGCCTGATTTATGTTGTATTTTTACTCTTTTTTTTTGTGTGTGTGGTACTGGGGATGGAACCCAGGTGCATTCTACCTCTGAGCTATATCCCCAGCCCTATTTTTTTTTTTTTTAAATTTTGAAACAGGGGCTTACTAAGTTGCAGAGGGACTCACTAAGTTCCTGAGGCTGGCTGCAAACCTGCGATCCTCCTGTCACAGCCTCCCAAATAGTGGGATTACAAGTGCAGGCCACAGCCGGGTGTGGTGGCGCACGCTTATAATCCCAGCATTTGGGAGGCTGAGACCAGAGGATCCGGGTTCGAGGCCAGCCTCAGCTACCTAGTGAGGCACTCCGCAACTTAGTGAGACCTGGTTTCAAAATAAAGAATAAAAAATAGGGCTGGGGGTAGAGCTCGAAGGTAGAAAGCCCCTGAGTTCAATCCCCAGTACCACAAAAAAAAAAAAAAAAAAAAAAAAAAAAAAAAGTGCAGGCCACCATGCCCAGCTTAGTCTTACCTTTGAATTCCTTTAATCACCAGATCATCTATGGAATGGCTTAGTCAGCTGTCCTATTACAGATCTGTGTACATGAAGCCACACTGTACAGGAATACAGATTTGTTAATGTCTCTGCCTCAATGGGTAAACATTCAGAGAACTAAAAAAAAAAAAAAAAAAAAAAAAAAAAAAAAAAGTGGCTTGATATTCCTGATTCTGTGATAATGACATTTATACACAATAGATTTGGAATATATAATGTGGGTTTTCTTTGCAGACAACCTCAGGAAAATAAAGAATTTTAGTTTCCTATACAATTCTCATGCCTTGACACGGTAGAAGTACCAGGAACTCAAGGTTCACACAACAAGAGATGTAACAGGGTGCCAACAGATCCAAAGGGCATTGCCACCATTTTTTCGTAAAAATCTGAGCAAGTATCAGATTTTTAAAAAATCTATCATCTCTCTAGCTATCAACCGATCTATCGATCCATCTATCTCAACAAGCCTGAGCACTCACTCCACCTCTGCTTCAATATACGCAGACAAGTCATTCATACATTGCTTGGTGCTTTTCCTGCTTGAGTAGTACTGATAAAAATATGCCAGAAAAGAACTTGTTATTTTGGTCCTCACATCAAAACTTATTTAGGCTTTTCCATGGCTCAGGACCATCGAGGGTATTTTAAGAGCATATAAATAACCCCAAGGTTTCCCAGAATAAGTGGCAGGATGACTCTGCAAACCCAGTTATTTCAGGTCTCATCCATTGACACCTCTTCATTTTTATTTCCAAAGCAATGCTCTCTTTTTCTCTCTCTCTCTCTTAAAGATGGCTAACCTTACTCTTTAGTAGACACACAAGGATAAATCACTATACATACACACACACGGGTATATATATATATATATTAATGTTTATCACATTGTAAATGAAGAATAAAATGTGATCGTAGTTAGCATATACTAATTTCAGCTACTTTGAGGATTTAGCTAAAACCTTGGCCCCAATTCTTTAGACCATTAGCACACAGCAAGAAGTGGTGGCTTATGTATGTTTGTTTGAAACCCAAAGCTGGTTGTCTGTTTACAAAATATACGGGGGTCCTTAAGAAGACTTCCTGGAGCCCTTACATGGTGTTGGGTTTCTTAGCCAGCCTGGACAATGCCCTGGAATTTTAAAAGACCTGGATTACCCAGTCAGCCAAGCAAAAGGGGATGGGTTAAAACAAAGCAGAGAGAACAAGGGCTCCATGAGGGTCCCCGAGCTTTCTCTGTGAGGCCTTCCCTGAAGGACTACTGCCTGGACTTCATTATTGGGAGAGGTCAGAGGTCGCATTCTTAGTTTTTAAAGCAATACAAATAACAGCTGGCTCCTGAAGATGTTTCCTTGCCTCGAGTTCTAAAGCTCACTTTTAATTCAGCTGTTGTTCAGGGATGGGGCGGACCACGTGGGACCGGGCGTGATTTGACCTGACTGAAGTCTCCACCAGTCTGTGTTTCTTCCTGAGCTAAACCTTACCGCCTACAGGTGGAAGTCCTTCAATGATTTTTTAAAGCAGATGATCATAGGCAGCAATATGCTCATGTTATTTAGTGATAGGAAGCTAAATATCAAAAAAATGAAAGAGATAAGATGTTCCAAGGGGGTTATCTCTAGGAAGCTGGGTGCTGGGGTGTGGAGGAGGCCGGGCAGGGAACACTGCTATTCTTTGTAAGCCCTTAAGCATCTGCTCCTTGTTGGTTTGTTTTTGTCATCAAAGGCATTATAGGTGTTACTTCTACTAAAAACAAACTCCTTGTAAGTTAAAAAAAAAGAGAGAATTTCCAAAATTTCATTCTATTCTTTAAGTATAAATTTACCCATAAAGTCATCACGTTGAGTTATTTTTCCCATTAATAAATGTTTAGTACCTGGGCCCCAGGAATAAAAACGTGTCATAAGCACTTTGCTATAATACATTTTGCAGCCATGCAGAAGTTGAATGAATGAAGGAGAAAGGGGAGTCTGATTGGAAACAATGGAAAGAAAGTACTGAACTTTTTGCTCATTTTTTTTTTTTTTTTATCCCACGACTATAGAAAGAGCTCAGAATAGTGTACAGCCTAATAGAATTTATTGCAATGTATGTGTTTTTTCACTTTTATGGTCTCTTTAAAGCACTGTAATAATCTTTAGCTGGACCTATATTATATATTAGACCCAGTTAAGTATATGCACCTTGAAGACAAATAAACTTGGCTCGGAACACCGACTCGTCCACATTCTGGGGTCTGTAAGTTCATTCTTCCCCTTTCCATAAAAGGCATCTAATGACAGCCCCTACCTACAGGGTCCTCATAAAAGTTAAATGGATGTTCTAGTTAATGGGCTTAGTGTATAATCAGCATGCAATACCTTTTTAAATTATTGATAGGAATAAATAATTCAACAAACACAATTCACATGCACACACATGAGATAATGCGTGGGTCTAGAACAGTTCACAGAACACACTTGGTATTGCTGTGACAGTCATGGGGTACATTTTCGTACATTTCCCATTGTCACAAAGGATGCCTTCTGCTCACTTCGGAATGCTCATAAATCCAGTGCTCCTGTCAATACTTGCTACAGCGGAATGGCTTGGAAAGGGATATTAGTTCCTATTAAAGTAACATCATAAAAGGATTTTCTTCTGCTTTGTACTTTTCCAGGGATAGTTTTATTTTCTCAAAACAACTGAGCAAACTTGGCAGTTGTTCAAATGAATGCCCAGTGAGACATATAGAAATTGTGTCTCTGAGGACAAGAAATTCTTGCAATGAAGACCCAAGGGTGGGACACTTTCTCTCTGCCTCACACTCTTCTTTCCCTGTCTAGGAAGCAGTTGCATGTTCCCTGCAGAGAGGCAGACAGCAGTAGGAGAAGAGCTGGCATGGTGGTGCACGCTTGTAATCTCAGTACTTGGGAAGCTAAGACCAGAGGATCTGGGTTCGCTACCAGCCTCACCTACTTAGTGAGGCCCTCTACAACTTAGTGAGACCCTGTTTCAAAATAAAGAATAAACAATAGGACTGGGGGTATAGGTCTAAGGTAGAATGCCCCTGGGTTCAATCCCTAGTACCACAAAAAAATAAAAAAACTAAAAAATATAAAAAGATCCTAATTCCAAATAAAATCGCATTCACAAGTATAGGGTGGGGGGAGGGTGAGACTTCACCTGTCTTTTTTGGGGGAAACCCAATTCAATTCATGACAGAGATCTTCATGTTGAGATATGTTGTGTCAATTTAGCTTTCTGTGTGGCAGAGATGGGGTAAAGAAATTGCCCATCTTCCCTCATGCGGTTACTGAGAAGATACCTGAGCCCTGCTGAGGACCCTCTATTTTAAGGGATGAGGTCACCCTTCAGAGCAAACTCTGGGAGAACCCCTTAAACACGATGTGGCAGGGACACTGCCTCTACATGTAACCAGTGAAGACCAAAGTAAGACTGAGCCACTGAGAGAAGGTGCAGACTTCAGGGATCAGAGAGATCAGGTCTCAAGCTAAACCAGGGCAGCTCTGATGCCTGCCAGACACGAGACTTTACTCTGGAAAGCAGAGAAGGCAAAGGACAGCAATCCCAATGACCCTGACTCTTATCTTTCACCCAGAGGCCATACATAAGTTGGGCACAGTGGTGCACACCTGTAATCCCAGCTACTTGGGAGGCTGAGGCAAGAGGATCCCCAGCTCAAGGTCAGCCTAGGCAAGTTGGTTAAACCCTATCTCAAAATAAAAGTAGCTCAGTGAAACAGCACTCACTTAGCGCGTCTGAGGTCCTGGATTCAATTCCCAGTACTGAAAAGAAATGAGAGTATAAGCGATCCAACCTTCTCTTTCCTATCTACCCTGATGCTACTGAGAAGGTGAAGGTGCTGGGCCAGCTGTGCATGGGGCTAAGCCAAGGCACGCCTCACATAGAGGTTCAGGCTTTCTACTGCAGAACTCTACCAGATGTTGCTAAGTGTCCGGGCTGTCGATAACGTGTACTACCCTATATGAGTGTGGGTGACACTTGCGAGCTAGTTGGGGTGATATCTCTGCAAATCCAGAGGGCGTGTGCTCACGTTCTCTGCCTTTGCAAGTGCATCAGTGGAAGGCAGAGAAGCACAGGTGCACTCTGTCCCCTGGAGACCGAGGAGAAAGGCGTGGAGGCGTCTGGAGGGTCCCAGGGGAAGCCATCACAAGAATTCCTCTGAATACGCAGGCCAGCGTGGGCGGTAGGGTAGAGCCCAGGGGAAAGCGGAGGGTTAGAGTAGAGAAGCCCCGTGTTTGTGGAGTGCATGCAGTCGCCCCAAGAGAAACCCTGTGCAGGCTGCAGGCATGGTGCTCCCTGAAGTTGAAAGAGGTCTGCAAGAATCCTGGAGCATGGTCTTAGGTCACGTGACCAGCAGCTTGGTACAGAGACCCTCTGCTTGGGGACGGCTGGCTCCTCAGGACCAGACTCTGTAGTGACCCACACTCTACGCTCTCAGAAACAAGAAATGTAAAAGTCCCAGGGAGTGAGGACAGAAGCACCAGCGACCTGAATTGGCCGCCAAGGTGGACGCCCGACATGATCAGCCAAGTCAAAATTCATAGTCTTGTTTTGGTTCATCATATTTATGTTCTTAGGATGTTTCAAACACCGTAAAAGGAGAGAGACTTCCTTGTGGTCTAAATTTGGAGTTCTGAAAGCCGAGGTTTTGACTCCTTTGGTCCTATTAGTTGGTGAGCATGCATGACCTATGATGTGTGAAAAGAATCAGGAATCGTTTCCTGGGGATACATCTCCCCACAGTTCCTGAAATTTCATCCATGAAGAAGAAATGTAACGACCGACAGGTGCCTGAAAATCCAGACTCAAACAGAGCGTTTTTGTATACTGAAATTCAGCATTCTCTGCACTGTGCCGCTCCTGGGTAGAGTCTCCATGCACTGTTATGTAAATGTTTCTCTTCCCTCTTATTCTTAGTTTTGTTCTTTTTTGTTCAGACATTTAAATTTGAGCTAGATTGGAGAAGGAGAGGATTATTAGTTCTGACAAATCTTGTTTGCAAAGAATGATTTCTTTTTTTTTTTTTGGCCAAGTGTATGTAGAAAGTAAATGTATTTTTAAAAACAGGGTAAAGACGCCCTTAGGCTTAGCAGACAAGAATACTTAAATATTTTAAGCACCTATTTATAGCTTATTATTTAAGTATACTTATTTCTCTTAATATCCTAGAGAGATAAGAAATTTTTATCTACCAAGGAGGAAGTTTCCGTAAGCAAAATACACACACACACACACACACACACACACACACACACACACACAAACACGTAGGTATATAGGTATATAATCACATCTAGATTTTAAAATATTTCTTACAGGGGGATATTGAATTTTTACTACAATATCACCTGGGATGCTTATTGGATATACAGATTCATGATTTCTTATGAGTCTACAAAATCAGAACCTCTGGGTAGAATCAGGGAACATGTTTTTTTAAATGAACTCTTCTCTCTATCCCACCCCACTCCCATGTGCAGATGCACTCCGTTGAGAGGGTCAGCAATCATTTTCTCTAAAGGACGAGGCAGTGAATGTTCTAGACTTTGTGGACTGTGCTTCCTGTGTTGTAACTATTCCGCTTCCACTAAGCACAGGAGCAGCTACAGACATTATATACAAGATTCTGCGTGGTTGCATTCCTATATACCTTTACTCACAGATACTGGAATTTGAAATTATTAATAGTCATAGGTCATAAAATTTTATTCATTTTCTTTCTTTTTTGGGGGGGTGGTACTGGGGATTGAACTCAGGGGCATTCTACCTCTGAGCTACACACTAGCCTTTTCTTATTTTTTGTTTTGAGACAGGGTCTCGCTCAGTTGCTGAGTCTGGGCTTAAACCTGCGATCCTTCTGTATCAGCCTCCCAAATACTGGGATTACAAGCATGTGCCACCATGCTTGGCCACCTTTTTACTTTATAGGAAAAAAATTTAGAAATGTAAAAACCATCCTTAACTCTGGTGATGGAGCAGATTTTGCTCCATATGTTTGCTGAGCCTTAAAATCTGAGGACAATTGACAAGATTGATTGCAAGCTATATTAAAAAATAGGCATTTACAAATATTTGTCGAGAGCAAAAGATAATCATTGTTTCTTTTTATATTGTGAGCAAAGCACATTAGTTCTTTCTATGTAGTTATGCTATATGTGTCCCCAGAAGTTAACAACTTTGACCAATAATTTGTGCATCCTCTTACTGCTATTGTGAACAAATACTGATATTTTATCTACCTGTAAAATGGGCAAATTTAAATAAGTGTGTACAGTCTCACATCTTGATTTTTTCTGGCAAAGAATAAAAGAAAGTGATATAGATTGTGATAATGAGATGGTCTGGCCACTTTGGTCTGAAGGAGACCTTCGGGGCAGGGCTGGGCCTTGCCTGGCAGTGCCGGCCTAGAATCTCAGTACTTGGGAAGCTGAGATAGGAGGATCGAAGGTTCAAGGACAGCCTCAGCAGTATAGTGAAACACTCAGCAACCTAGCAGGACCTTGTTTCAAAACAAAAAATAAAACAGGGCTGGGTTATAGCTTGGAGATAGAATGCCCCTGGGTTCAATCTCTAGTACCATGCCCCCTATACCCCCCCCCCAAAAAAAAAAGAATTGCAGACATCTGGGAAAGAAGAGCCATCTCCTCTCACACCAACAGCTCTTCCCACCTCATTTTATTTCCAAATTCTTCCCACTATTTGGACATCAAAAGATTATAAGAACTCACCCTTTTCTTGTGTGTTCATGTATAACAGGCTAACTTATTAATCTGCGCTGCTTCTCTGTGTTTTTCTCACCCCCAATGAAAAAGCCTCATCCACATTTCTGCTAAAGAACATGAAGCAGAAACGACCTGTGGACAGGCTAATCTTGACCTCATCTTCTAAAACCTGTGTTTATGGAGAGGATGCTAGTGTGAACCAGAGAGGAAGGGAAACGAGATGCTGGCTTTGCATAGAAGAACCGAAGCAAAGAAAGAGAATTGAAACAAAGAAAACCAAAGCAAATATTTGCATAGCTGGGAGAGTGAGTCCATGGGGCAGTGGGTCTTCTCACTTCTAGGACGTGGGGAAGGGGAAGATCTCTAGGGATAGATGTCAAGTGGGTGATCACATCACAGCGCCTTGACCAAAATCCCAGAATCTGCACATGGGCCCAAAGCAACAGCAAGGAACCTGACTCATTGGACCATAAGTCTCTCCGTGGTGACCAGAGTGCACAGGTGGCCAGAGGATCCGCTCAGCATGTTTGGATGTAGTAATTTGTAGATCTGCACTCAAATCGGGGATCAGAGAGAGCTAGTAATGACAGAACATCATCACAGGGAGACTGAGAATCGGGTTAGACTTACCAAGATTCATCTAAAATTCGCTCCTGCTGAACAAACGTTTCTAGATCAGTTGAGTATAATTTAGCTTTCTCGTTTTCTTTTTGCCTACTTCCTTGTAACAATTATTTCTACATCAGAAATACGCGTATCATCAATTTCACATCAGTGATCATGGAAATTTCAGCAATTAATAACCACTTGTAAAGAATGTGACTTTAATTTCTGAAGAAAAAAAGAACATTCACGGAACAAACTTAATAATATGAAAATCCTAGAATAAGAAATCTAGTCTTATTTGATTTTTACGTTTTGATTTCTCTGAGTGCTACTGTGAGACATATTAGCTGACAAAGAATTGGCTGTTGGTAGCTCAGTAGAGACTATGGTTTTTCTGCAACGAAGGTATTATTTTAAGACTGTTGTACTCTTTCAGCACAGATAAAGTTGAATAGTAAATTGTTTAAAAAATAATTAGACCCCAAGGACTTAGTTCCTTTTGTCTTAACAAATTGACAATACTACATTTGCTAATGCTTGGCTCTGGGGAAATAAATTTAACGACTGGGGATTGGTGATGGCAGGGTCAAGGTTTGCTGGTGCCATTGGTAAGCAATGCTGACTGAATGTCTTCTGGTTTCTATCCAGCATACTTTTGAAATCTCCATTCCCATTTTCTGAATTACATGAGCATAGAGACTTCAGCAGGGCTGTACTCCTAGTCTGTAAATGATAACACATGGGTGTTTTTTTGTTTTTTTTTCAGTACTGGAGATTGAACCCAGGAGCATTCTGCCTCCAAGCTCCACCCCCAGCTCTAATTTTTATTCTTTTTTTTTTTTTTGAAACAGGGTCTCACTAAATTGTGGAGGGCCTCACTAAGTAGCTGAGGCTGGCAGCGAACCTATGATCCTCCTGTCTCAGTCTCCCAAGTACTGGGATTGCAAGCATGCATTGCCACATCCGGCATGGGTGGGTTTATACACGGAGGCAGGCCAGTGATGGCTCAGCCTGTAGTCAGTGCCTGGCAGACCTGCAGGCCCTGTGCAGCTCAACCAAGCTCTGGGCTCTTGCCCTGACTCATCAACTACTGTGGGTGTGATAACCAACATAACCATACCATTCACTCTCTCAGGATTCAGATTTTCTTCTATAAATAGAGGACTCAACTACATCACTAACCTCCAAACACTGACTTTAGAATCACCATGATAAGCTTGCAGAAAACTTAGCTTCTCTGTCTGACTCTTGCTCAAGTGTCATGAAGAATTGACTCTGCATCAACAGAGGTCTGGTTTTTGCTTTTACTGCCGGGGAGTGACTGCAGGTCGCTAGGATGTCCTGCTTGACAACAGTGTTGTCTGTGTTTGCCTGAGCCTTTGGCCACTGGACATTCTGAGAGTGGGACTTGTGATGGGGACTGTAGGGTCTGCAATAGTCGTAGTTCCAACCTTGGCAGAAATTGGGGAGCAAGGAATTGTCCCAAACTTCCAAATAGGGATGAAGAAGAAAGGCCAGTCGCGCAGGCAGCATGGGACTGAGCCCTTGGGAACCCGGGGCATAGATCTGCACAAGCTTCCCTGTTTGACTCCATTCTGTGTGGGTCACACACGGACGCCGAGAGGGTGACCAGTCCCGTCCTCTGGCTTGTGCTAATTTATTTCTTTTCTGAGTCCTAGCTTTCCTCCAGTTCTGGGAGGCTTTCTAGTGAATTGGAAACCTGAGTGTAGATACAGCAACCCTCAAATTTGTAGCCTCCTTGTATGGAAGGAGAGGCCGTTCTGCTTAATGCTTCGGGTCTGTGTCGAGAATGAAACTGCTTGCACAGGAGCAGAAGTATAAGATAGTTTAGTAGAGAAAATAATTAAGACATGAGAAAACTACTTCGATAAACAAAAGCGGTCAAGGTCACAAAAGAATGTAGAATCACAAGAGAGAGCCAGGCATGGTAATGCACACTTGTAATCCCAGTATGTGGGAGGCTGAAAACGGAAGATCTGGGTTCGAGGCTAGCCTCAGCTACTTAGTGAGGCACTCTGCAACTTTGTGAGACCCTGATTCAAAGTAAAGAATAAAAAAAATTAGGGCTGAGGGTATAGATCAGAGGTAGGATGCCCCTGAATTCAATTTTCAGTACTGCAAAAATAACAACAACAACAAAATCACAAGAGAAAGCTTTATGTGTCATCAGACCAGGGAGTCCTGGTGGGAGACTGGTCCTGGGCAGTGTATCCCCTCCACAGTGAGACCGCAGAGGGGTGCCTCAGCCCCCCCTCCACTCAGGGAGACAGCTTCCTGGACTCTGGGTGAACCAACAGAGACAAGCCTTTTGGTAGCTGGCCCAAGGTGGCCGGCCTTGGGCTGGTGGCCAGATGTCCCATGAAGCCAATCGTCCTCTAGCATCTTGGTCTTGCAAGTCTGGTAAACAGGCTGATATGTTAAGTGGTAAAAACCAAGGCAATACATCAAGGTGGCAAAATAATTAGTATACCTGGTATCAAACAAAGTAATCAGTATACCTTGTAGCAAGAAGGTGTAATGGCATCCCCATCCCTACAAGCAAGCTGAGAAAAACAAGGTTAAACATCCAGAAGGAAGGAAAGAAGGAAGGAAGGAAGGAAGGAAGGGAGGGAGGGAGGGAGGGAGGGAAGGAAGGGAAGGAAGCAAATTGAGAGACTGGCATGTACTACAGGTGGCTTCTAGACTTGAGGCTCAGGTCTGGATAAGAGTAGTCTTCTTGTTGGGGTCATTCCTTCAGATTTTTCCATTGGTCTAACTCATTGGCTTCAGCATGGTTGAGAGGACCTGGTGACCATTAAAAACAAAAACTTGGCTGGGCATTTTGGGACACTCCTGTAGTCCTAGTACTTAGGAGGGTGAGACAAGAGGAACACAGGTTCAAGGCCAGGCTCAGCAACTTAGCTAGACCCTCAGCAATTCAGCAAGAACCTATTTCAAAAAATAAAAATAAAAAGGGCTGGGTGTAGCTTGGAGGTAGACCACCCCTAAGTACAATTCTCAGTACCAAACAAACAAATATTTGAGGAATACTGCTGGGCTATTTTACATCTAAAGGTCCTTTCCAGATCCAACATTCATTTCTTTATTTATTTTTGCTGTTTCACTTACACATTTGTTTTCTATTTGGACCTCGAGTTCAGAAAGTGGAATGGTTCATCCTCCACAATTCAGGGGACATTACCCTTCTCAGTCCCTGTAAGACATGTACTTTTAATTTTCTTTCCCTTCATCCTAAATTGATGCTTGCATTTCAATGCTTGGAGGCTAGATAGCATTGATTGTAATTCATGAATTTTTATTTCACACAAATGGTATGTTATTACAGAACTTAGTCTGTTTTTCTCTATTCACTCAGTGCAATGTACTGAGACAGGGTCCATTTCTTGAGTTATACGGAATTCACTTTGGACTCTCGCAAACAGTTCCAGATGATGTATGTGTCACATTATGACCATCATTGTCCCAGCACGAGACTACCAGGTCTCCTCAAACTCTGAATGTCACACAACACAAGTGAACATTGTCTTCAGTGCCTTTTTACAGACGGAGGCTAGAGTTGCTGCTAGTCAGCCATCCGGGCACTGCAGCTGGGCCGTCCGGCCACGCATGCTCAGTTCGCCGTGGACTCTGCATAGAGGTTGTAAGGAATCACACTTCCACCAAGGGTATGTAGCGATTCTTAGAGGCCCCCTCTCTTGCCCACATCTGGTACTATCCTACTCTCTAATTTTTACTTAGCTGATGATTTACTCTCTCAAATCACAGAGGTATTCTCTATTGTCTTTACAGTTTCGTTGTTAGAGCTCATTGGTGTCTAGTAGACAGAAATGTTACTTTATGAACCAAATTCTGGGCATTATTGGTTAGCCAATCTAGTCTCACACATTCACTGGGATGCCCTTTGACCATAAACACCAGGAATTTGCAATCTATTTTTTCTTACTCTTTCTGTGCCGCAATTTTTACTAACATGACTTTTTAGTAGTTTTTTTTTTTAAGTAGTTCTTAGTGTACAATGTTGTGAAACCTCATATTTTACTCTTCTTCTAGTGTTTTAATTTTTAACTTAAATTTTAAAATAAGCTTGTAGTGTTTTTAGAATTGTTTTAATTTAGATTGGATTTATAAGGATTTTGTCATTGGTTTTTGTTTTTAGCTTTTGTAGAAAATTATATTCTGAAGTTAATAATAATTTTGCCTCTCCTTTTTATCAATATGCTTCCTACTTCTGTGACCTGTCTTATTTCATTAACTATGTCTTCCCTCTAATTACCCTGAGTATAGGAGGAGACAGTAAACTCTCTTATCTCATTCCCTCTCTTCTTAAAGAGAATGCATTTAATATATCTCCATTGAGTACTTTGTTGGGCATGGAGTATATAGTCTTTATCAAGTTATGCAATTTTCTTCAGTTCCTGGCTCTCTGCGATTTGGATTCTCTATTTGGAATTTCAATTTACTTCAATAATCATTAGAATAATAATAGTTTCATCACACTTTTTCTTGCATTGTCCTTATCAATCTAGTCTGTAATTAGTGTTGTATTGGCTAGTAAAATGAGCTGGAGAATATTGCTTTCATTTAATTTTCAGAAATAGCATTTTAAAAATGGGAAAAATGTGTTTGAATATTTGATAGAATCCACCTATAAAATTGAATGTGGGTGCATGGTATCTTTGATTAGCATTCATTGCCTTTTTAATCCTCCCAGCCACATATTGTCACTTTTAATTTTCCCAGAAATGTGTGCATTTTATCTAGAATTTAAACTGTATTGACAAGAAGCCTGCTAATATTATTTTGCCAATTTTTCAAATGTTGATCGTAATTGTGTTTCTCTCTCTCTCTTTTTTTTTTTTTTTTACTGTTTTTCTTATTTGTAACTTCATCATCTTTCTCTTCCATGAATCTTGCCAGAGACTTACCTCTTAGTCTTTTAGCTTTCCATTGGTTTGTTCTAATTCTCCATTTCTTTGATTTAGCTTTGTGTGTGTGTGTGTGTGTGTGTGTGTGTGTGTGTGTTTCTTTTTGTTCCTTTAAATCTGTTCTGTTACCCACTTCTGAAGAAGCCTCTTAAGCCGACTGCTTGGCTGATCTATTTCCAACTTTCTTCTTCACCAACTAATTCAATCTGAGCTGCATGCTGTTCGGGCTGAAGTGCACACATTTAGGCATGCAACATTTTATCATTTAGTTTAAATCTTCCATAACTCCCATATGAGTTTCTTTTTAACCCAGAGTTAGTTTAGTCACCAAATCTAGTTAACTAAATCACTTATTCAGGTTCCAGAAACTAGAATTTCATTTAGTTCTTCTTTCATTATTGATTTCTACTTTTACTTAGACTGTGGATCATTGTGGCTACAATTCTTCTTTCAGAAGAAATGGCAAAGTGGTGATTTCATAACTCAGTCATTCTTTCTGCATTCATTAGTTGGAATTCTTCCATAAAGAAGAAATCTCTCATCGACTTTTTTTTTTAAACTTGAGATAGTTGGTTAAAAAAAAAAAAGAAAGAAAGAAAGAAAAGAAAAAAAATCAGTATGAGATTTTGATTTCTTGTTGTATCAGTTTCCAGAATGGAGGCAGCACGCGCATGTGCGTGTGTGCGTGCGTGCGTGCGCGTGTGCGTGTGTTTTAAAGTCATGAAAGCTCCGTGAGTTGGGATGTTCTCACGAGATTTCTATTTACTGTCACCATTCATCTGCTTCCTGCTTTTTCATGCCCAGGTTCCCCCTCCTAGGCCAGTGGATACCCTGCCTGTGAGTTCCTCCTCCTCTCCCCCCCCTTCCGCCTCCTCCTCCTTCTCTTCCTGGAACTGGGGATTGAAGCAAAGGGCATTCTTCCTCCAAGCTAGGCCCCCAGCCTTATCTATTTTTTATTTTGAAACAAGTTCTCGCTAAGTTGCAAAGGGCCTCACTAAGTTGCTGAGGCTGTCTTTGAACGTGGGATCCTCCTGTTTCAGCCTCCTGAGTACTGGGATTACAGGTGTGTACCACCATGCCGGTCTCCCTTGCTCAATTCTGTTCTGGGCTGCTATTTTCCCAACTTCCTCAGGAAACAATCACCTGCTGTCTTCCCAGGGCCATATTCTGTCAGATTCTCACATCCTTCAGTGTCTTCTAACTTCTATGGAGTCCCCAGAGTTGGGTGCTGGGGAAGAAGCTGCATCCACACCAGCTTGGAACATCGCAACTGCACGTAGATCTTACACACAGTCCAGTCTTTGCGTGTGGCTTTAAACAAAAGTTATGT
Source organism: Graphiurus murinus (assembly GCA_004027655.1). Taxonomy (NCBI): domain Eukaryota; kingdom Metazoa; phylum Chordata; class Mammalia; order Rodentia; family Gliridae; genus Graphiurus; species Graphiurus murinus. The sequence goes on along the minus strand of PVLC010019278.1, from coordinate 4,968 downwards.
AACTCCTCATTGATTTTTCTTGCTATAAACACTATTATTTGATTCTTCCAGTACCCCTCAAACCTACATGAATTTCCTTGATACAGGATGGTTATATATTTATAAGACAGATGGCTATGATTGGCAGGTGATTGGATCGGGAGGGCTCTGTCTTCATCCAAGGATTAATCCATTGAGGGGATCATAGCTGAAAGGACTACTGGGAGATGGTGGGAATGCCAGGTGGTGGAGCTGAGTTGGAGGAGCATGCCCTTAGGGACTAGAGCTTTCCCTGACCCTTTCATCATTCTCTCTTCCTGGATGCCATAGATGAGCAGCTTGCCTCTGCAACACCCTTCCGCCTCAAGCCCAAACTAACCAAGTCATTTGACCATGGACTGAAACCACCAGCCAAAATAAATCTTTCCTCCTTTTAGTTGATGTTGCCAGATATTTTATCACAGCAATGAAAAGCTGACTCATACACATTCCTATGTGGGGAACATAAACATGGAAGAAATGCACACAGAGACTCTGCTTGTGTGTGTAAGTTATTGGGGGTAGTTTTTAAATTTTTATTGCAAATACCTCCTATTTTGAACTCTCCTAGGCTGTTTGTCCGTCAGACCGTCCTGATTAAGAAATATAACTTTGAGAAAAGGGAACTTAAGAAGAGAGGGCAGCACCCTGACCAGAGAGATCCATGGTACAGAAAGAGGAATCTGAAAAATATGGTGAGCATGCTGAAATTAAAACATCTTCCCAAGAATAGGTAGACAGTCTAGAACAATAATCTGGAACAACAGTGGATGTGAAGCAGCCAGGCTCAGTGGTGAATTTAAACTCCCTCTCTTCAAAAGTTAAGCAAAACTCGTCCATCTGTCACACCTGTGCACCTTCACCAAGACGTCAGTATAGTCCTGACTTTTCTAATGAAGTCAGTTGGTGCTGAGAAGCCTAACTACATGAAGACTTCGAGCAGAGGAAGCTAATCCAGAAGAATCCTGTGTGATCAGCAAACACAGTCAAGAGCCAAGCGCCGGCTAACAGTGGCCCAGAGCAGGATTAACTCACGCTGGGAAGACCAAAGCTCCTTTCAGAAACGTGTGCACTTCCCGCCTCAGATGAAAGGTTTTCCTTCGGGGTGAGTATTTCACTATTTGAATATCAAAATACTACCAATGCTGAACAGATGAGAATTAAAGCAATTGATGTTTTTGTAAATAATTTTAAGTATACAAATAATATATACTAGCTATAGAAATGTAGGAGAAAAATCTGTATAGTTCCATAGCCCAATATAAATATTTAGAAAGTGTGCGCCCTTTCCCCCAACATGTTTTCCTATATAATATAAATATACATACCCTCCTTTTTTTTCTTTTTGTGCTGGGGATTGAACCCAGGAATGTCATACCTCCAGACTACACTCCCAGCCCCTTTTATTTTTTATGTTGAAACAGAGTCTTGCTAAGTTGCTGAGGCTAGTTTTGAACCAGTACTTCTTCTGTCTCAACCTCCCAAGTACTGGGATTATAGGCATGCACTCTCATCCCTGGTTCATATCCTGCTTTTACTGATCACAAATCATTTCTTAGCTTGGCATGGTGATGATACAGGAAGATCGCAGGTTCGCGGCCAGCCTCAGCTTCTTAGTGAGGCCCTCTGCAACTTAGTGAGACCCTATTTCAAAATAAAGAATAATAATAATAAAAAAAAATAGGGCTGGGGATGTAGCTCAGAGCAGCTCAGAGCAACTCATTGTTAGGCCTTCACTTTCTGGGTTTGCATGGGATGCAGACTTGGAAATGTACAAATTTTATATATCCTCCCTGCATTTGGTATTGGCTTTTACAGCTCTTCTTTGAGCTTTTAGCCGCCATTTGCATTACTATTAATATTTAATACAATTATGGCTAATATTATCCTCGGAATGCTTTTATGTAATAATAGCCCTGTGTGTGCACAATACCACTCTTCCAAAGAGCCGTGAGTACTCAGCAGACAGCACAGCGAGTCAGCTCCCTCCCCCGCCAAAGCACTCTCCCTTCAGCCCCGGAGAAATATTAACAGCAGAGAGCAAGGCCTCCTCGGCTGGTGCTTGTGGCAGAAATAAAGTCATCAGTGTTCTTGTAGCAGAAGGTACTCCTCTAGTAGGTCCTGGGAGGATTATTTTGTGTTTTGAGCACTTTATGGCATCTTACGTGGAAAACATATTATTCATTATAGTTATGAAACTGAAACAGAACATTGGACGCTAGGAAAGTCGGCATATTTTGGCCTGGTGGATAAGCTGTGGCTGGAACAATTCACCGTTTTGTTGGCTGGAAAAAATCAGACACAACCTATTGTGTTCAGAGGAAGATGATATCGTGATCTGTCCCAGGGAAAAGAGCATCACTAAGCAGTTAGCAAGGCTGATGAGAGGGTTGAGAAAACACTGGGCCACGGCCGTGTCGCCTGGAACGACGCTGTGGTTGAAGCATCTCCTGACTTCTTGGAGTCTTTGTGTCTTCCTTTATGTGGTTAGAGAATTGTTCCAAGTGACAGTTTGCAAACTTTTGTGTCTAAAATCTTAGAAGAAAAGAAGTAGAATATGCTGAGAGCAGCTGAATGACCTTAAGAGAGGGAAAGGGCGCATCTCTTCCCATTTGACCATTTCTATACCGTAGACTACGACACAGCACAAATGAGAAAGTTCGGTATTTGTTCCAGAAAATGGTTTTAAGCATTGTACTATTACTTACAAATTTAGAATTACAAGTCTATGTCAGTGACTCAACTCTACTTAACTACTATAATTCCTAGGCTAATCTTTTGGTTTGTAGGTGCCAAAATCATCTTTAATGTCACAATTACTTTAGGCTCAAAATGTACAAATGATCATTCTGAAATTTAGCACAAAGCCTTCATACTGTGAGTCTGATTTATGTCATCAATATGCTTAATTCTAAACCTTCCTGGGTTATTTATGGTCACCTGTTTATCCTTTATGGAAATAATTTCCTATCTGGAATACAGGGTGCTGTATTATTAATGGGCTGAGCATGCGGGTTCAGAGGTTTTGACTGCGGTTCAAGGTCAGAGCAGTAGATAACCAGGGCAGTTTTCCTCAGACCCAATGAGACACAGACTGAGCTTTCTTGGTTAAACTTGATTAAACTTGTCCTGGTTAAACTGACTGGGCTTCAAGTCCAAACCCCGCAAGTGAGATTAATTATTTATTTTTTGTACTAGGGATTGAACCCAAGAACATTTTACCTCTGAGCTATACCCTGCCCCTTTTTATTTCAAAACAGGGTTTCCATAAGTTGCTGAGAGTCTCTCTAATTTGCTGAGATGGGCTTTGAACTTGCAACCCTCCAGTCTTTGCCCCCCGAGTACTGGGATTGCAGGTGAGGTCCACCATGCCTGGCTGATTTGTCCATCAACATGTTTGCAGCTCCTGGATTGAGAGCCGTGATTCGGGCCCGGCTCCTCCTAAGTTACTTCACTCTTAGTGTGGAATCAACTAGTGCATTTGCTGTTGGGTTTTACTCCAAGTTTGCTTTACTTGCAGCTGTTTTAAAGTTATTGGGTTGGATTCTGCCCAACTCTTGTGCTTGTTTCTTGGCCATGTCATAAACACAGCTCTTTAATTCATCCTGAGAACAGTATGGATTGTCAATTTCAAATGCTATCTCACTGGACCCTACCCTCTCTGACAGGAGAGGACACAAATATGTTGCTATTATTACTATTTCTTTTATTATTATCTCTCACCTATTTTGTAGTCTATGAAGGATAGTCCTAGAAGCTAAGATAGTAGCCACATGCTATGTAGCAGGTATTGCTAACCTTTTGCTAAACCAATGAGTGTCAACTCTGAAGTTTTATTCTATAATATCAGAATTGTATAATAAGAAATACTTAATTTATTTCTTTAACTCAGATACATCTGCTTTAAGATACTCACCAAGTGTGTGTGCATGTGTAACTCTTTTGCCCTGAACTACATTATGATGTGAGGTTAAAATGACCAATGAAAGTATATTTTTTAAACAGAAAGTAATATAATTGAGTCTATTACCTAGTTAATAGGTTTTTCATTTGCAAAATTTGCATAATAGGGTTTATCCAGCTGGGCGTGGTGGCACATGCCTCTAATCCCAGTACTTGGGGGCTGACACAGGAGGATTGCAGGTTTGAGGCCAGCCTCAGCAACTTAGTGAGACTCTGTTTCAAGATAAAAACAGGGCTGGGGGTGTAGCTCAGAGGTGATATGCCTTTGGGTTCAATCACCAGTACCACCACCAAAAAAAAAAACAAAATAGGGGTTATCCGTACATACTTGACCAGGTTCTTAGGAAGAAAAATATGGGATATGAAAGTAAAATAGACATCAATATTCAAATTGAAAGCATGTAAGAATAATAATTCCTAAGTCCAAGTGCATGTTTCAAGAGAATTTGTTGACTTATCAATTCCTAATCCTTTACTCTCTTGCCATTTTCCTTGTCTCCCAGCAAATTAGTAAGGGCTTTGTGTCTCCTTGCTTGGTGTATGCGCAGGGGGGCAGGTTGAATTCTAAAACCAAGAGTAAGGGAGCCGTGGGCCTGGAGCAGTGAGGTGCACCACGCTGCGTGGAGGTCCCTTGGGGCACTGGAGATCTGTTCTGAGGGTCTGGTTCCCCTGTCCTCTGTCCTGTGGGCGGTGGGCTTCTCCCTAGCAGGGTGGGTGGGCTCTGGCTCCAGGCCATAGTCGCTGCTCCTGGGCAGTCCTACACAGATGGTGGGGGAGCTGCTGTTGCTGCTTATTGTTACGCCCCAGATTCTCAACTCCCTTCTTCCTAAATGCAGACATGTGCCTCCAAAGCCTCCTCCTGGGCTGGAGCTGAAGTATAATCCTGACGCCCCACCCCCCAGCAGTTCAAGCTCTTCCAAATAGCCCTGGTGGATTAGGCTTCTGAATTCCTGGAAACTTCTGTTTTGTCTGTTCCCGCTCTGGCCC
>PVLC010019277.1:13989-30953 GCA_004027655.1 Graphiurus murinus | reverse complement strand
ACTGGGGTTACAGGTGTGCTCCACCATGCCCTGCTGGTTCCTTACATTCTTGATGTTGCTATACTTTCTCATCCTGGGTGAAATTACAAAGTCCATTACAAAGTCTCCTTGGGGACCCAGTCTGGAACTACTACTGCAGACTCATTAAATCCTTTTTTTTTTTTTTTTTTTTGGCAGTACTGGGGATTGAACTCAGGGGTGTCTACCCTTGAGCTATATCCCCAGCCCTATTTTTTATTCTTTATTTTGAAACCAGGTCTCACTAAGTTGCAGAATGCCTCACTAGGTAGCTGAGACTGGCCGCGAACCCGGATCCTCTGGTGTCAGCCTCCCAAATGCTGGGATTACAAGCGTGCGCCACCACGCCCGGCTTCATTAAATCCTTATTTAGAGAGTATGTAAAGATTGGGTTATCATTAATACCCACACAGAGTTAACTGGAATGACCTCATAGTATTCTTCTGAATAGGGGCAAAATCACTTCTCTTTGCACTGGGATTGTGTGGAGCCTCATGGGTAGTGTTCTGCTGGGAGTAGCTTTCCTTGGGATAATCAGGAGCTCCTTGAGCCTTTGCCCAAACCCTTATGGCTTCAGATACTTAAATTGGATCAGAATTCACAGCAGCCCAAGCCTGGCATGGTGGCACACATCTGTACTTCCAGTAGGTGGGAGGCTGAGATGGGAAGATCACAGGTTCAAGGCCATTCTCAGCAACCAGCAACTTAGCAAGACCTTGTAACAAAATAAAAAATAAAAAGGGATGGGGGTGTAGCTCAAAGGTAGAGTATGTAGAATTCCCCCAGGTTCAGTCCCCAGTATCATCACCCCCACCCCCCTTCACACAAAACCAAAGCAAGTTGGAAATCCAAAGGAAGAGTCAATAGAAAGGTCCCAGCCGGGCGTGGTGGCTTGTAATCCCAGCATTTGGGAGGCTGAGACTGGAGGATCCAGGTTCGAGGCCAGCCTCAGCTACATAGTGAGGCACTCCACAACTTAGTGAGACCCGGTTTCAAAATAAAGAATAAAAAATAGGGCTGGGGTGTAGCTCAGAGGTAGAATGCCCCTGAGTTCAATCCCCAGTACCGCTAAAATAAAAAAAAAAAAAAAAAAAAGTAAGGTCCCTGAACCTTGTAGCCACTCTTGAAGGTTCAGTAGGCACTTGTTTGCTAGCTCATGGGGTCTTCTGGGAAGTCTTTCAGAATTAACATCTTTTTAAAGAGGTAGGGAAGTTAAGATAAATGTAAATAAGAGAAGTGAACAAAAAGTGAGAATTAGAAATCACACTTAATTTTTTCTCTTTTGCTTCCCACTATGATTTAAAATTGGGAGCTATCACTTAGTTAATTTCAAGAATGTTCAGGTATTAGGGATTTGAAAGAGATGTACTTGCACTTCTTGCTTTACCATGGAGTTCAATCCTAGTACTGTTAAATGTATAAAAATCAGTATGAAGTATATGTATTATGTGACAGTTCCATCTAGGGTATCTTGTATAGAATATAGGGCAGATACAATAGAGCGGCCAAGCACATGTAATTTACCCAACAAATCGAAAGCATTTCCACATTGATTTTTTGTAGTTTTCTAGCCCCTAGTCACTGAATAGAGAAAAAAATGGCTTACCCTCAAAGCCTGGGATACTTAAGGCTACAAAACATTCATCTTAGTGCCCTCTAATTCAGGACTGCCTTTCTGTTGCCTTTCTTGATGGGCTTTTTAGATCATTTAAAAAATGTTTGTCTTCTTTAAAATGTTATGACACCAAAACAAAATGATTTTTAAAGTGTACTGATTTGTTGATGAATTTTGTCCCTAAAAATTATATTATCCTAGTGTTGTTTTTAATGTTCTATTTCCAAATGCCATTATCATGAAATAACTGTGAATAGAAAATTGTATATAAATGAAAAGACAGGCTCTTATAATGTATTTAAAGTACCTAATTTAGTTACTAAAATAAAAGGGACACAGAGGAACCATGTTTGTGACTGTAATTATAAGTTAAGTCACCATTAAAATGACATGCATATATATTTTCAGTTTAAAATAATTAAAGCTTTCCCCTCTCAAAGGCTTTCACTCACGTGTTGAGACAGTAGTGAACTTAAAAGTTCACACATGCACTGAAATATTGTATGGGATTTACCTACCCTACAGGACAAAAGAGAATCTGTGTATATTGTTCAGATCGGTGCAAACAAGTGATATTTGATTCCCTGTACCGCATCACCTTTGCCAACTGCAGACTGGCTTGCATTTTAACCAGGGCAGCCGACTGTGAAATACGGTCAGATTAATATTTGAAAATCCAAATAACAGAAAAGCAGTTATCCTTCAGCATAACCAAGCCTTAGGGAGGTTGTATGTCTCTCACTGTAGCTGCCCCTCCTGGTTTATTTACTCATAAGTATCATTAATACCAAAGATATATAACCTTTGGTCCCAATATGTCACTTTCTCTCTCCAGGTCTTTAGTAGTTGCATGCTTATCTATTTCAGTCAAATGTATTTCTTATCAAAAAAAAAAAAAAAAAAAAAAAAAAAAAAAGAGTGAGAGACCTGACAATACAGTGTTATCGAATTTTTTCAGCTGAGACCCACATGTCATTCAGCATTCAGACATGCTTACGCTTGATTGATGGATGGGTTTGTGACAAATAAAACTAGGATCAACAGCTTTGCACCTTTCCCCCCATCAGAGACCAGAGTAAAGCATAACTCTGCAACAATAGTGGGATTAGGGATGCATTAGCTCTCCATCGACCAAAACCATCCATTCCCATCAATACTTTGCACGTAATAACCTGAAGCGATGATAAGGAAACAAAAGAAGGAGAAAAGGGACAGGAGAAAACAAATCAATAAAAGAAAGGAATGTCTGAAAGATGCACTGTCCAAATGAAGATTTTTTTCCCTCTGCATCACTGGGCTAATGTCCCTGAATGTGAAAACAATACCTCATCGAGAGTTTTGAGGGCAGATGCAGGTTGACACATTATTTAAACACAGGTTTGGAATTTTCAGATTGCCATTTAGACTAGATTTTTTTTTCCTTTTTCTTTTTGGCAGGCCTGAGTACATCTTGTAGTATTGACTGCTAACCTGTGTCCCTAAAATTGCTCTTTTTAACCCATTATTTTTACTTAGGTTAAAAAGAATATTTTCACCTGAATGATTCAGATTTTGTGGGGCCAGTTCTGAGATTATTAGAACTCTCTCCTGTGTAGACACGTTTTTTTATGTCCAAATCCTTAGCACAAACATTCCCTTTAACATGGGTCAGTATGAAGAATCATAATCGACTAGTTTACTAAGATTCATACAAGGCATATTTTTTTTATCTCTTATCAGAAAATGACTGATACTCCTTTTATGAAAGCTAATACCCATTTTACAAGAGTCTCACTTTTCTAGGTAGAATTTTTTGGGGGGTAAAATCTTTTTACATAAAAATTTATCTTCATTCTCAATTCATAGAATATTTTGATGATAATTTCATCATTTTCCCCACAAACAATGGCCTGTTAAGCTTATTTATTCAGGTTTTTTGTTCCTTTTCTCTAGAGAGCTTTTGATTTTTGTATTACCTATCATATTTGTTCTAATTTACAATTTATTCTAATTGGCCATTGAATGGGCCAGTGTGGCTTTCTCCTGGTGAGGAGGAACATTAGTGATATTTGTTCTGCTCTGAAGAAGAGGTGTGAAGGGAGGGAAACCTCAAGTTCTAATTGTGGAGGCACTGAGCTTGGGAAAGGCACTTCATCTTCTTGCTTCAGTTTTCACACTTAGAATAAGAAGAGAACTATGTCATCTAATTCGTTACTATCATCATCATCATCACTATCATTATTAATATTATCATTATTCTTTATTGACACGCCATAGTGCTTAGTGCTTCATTTCCTAGTCAAAGTTTGCAGAGTTTAGAAAAAAGAAGCCAATTAATTCCACCCCTTTTTTTTTATAGGAGAGTAGCTGGAAGGCGCTTCCCTTTATTTAAGTAAACATAGGAAGAAATGAGACAAATTGCCCATCTCCAAATAAATGTGTAGCTTATTCTTAGGATAAGACAGTGACTTCTCAATGTGAGACCAGGGAATTGAAGAGATTAAAAGTTTCCGGAATAAAAACAATGCAGGTAGTTTGTTGTTTTGTTTGTGGAATAAATTATAGCTTTGTTGCCTGCACATAAGTCTTAATTCAAGCAACATACAGCCAATCAAATGTACTTATGGCACCAATTGGATGTGTATGGCCAGATTCTGGCATGTACTATTATTGAAGGTCACAAGGTCACAGGTATATTAATCAGGAAATTCAGGGTGCTCCTATAACTACAAAGGAACAATTTGCATTTTAATTATGATTCTTTGGTCCTAAAAATGGTTAAAATTATTAAAGTCATATATGTTTGACATTTCAAGTCACATACCTTATTTTTCTTTCTTTTTTTTTTATGGTACTGGGGGTTGAGCCCACGAGATATTCTACCTCTGAGCTACACCCTTAGCCCTATTTTTTTTTTTTAATTGGTGCATTGTAATCATACATCTTTGTTAGGTACAAGCTGGTAAAGGCATACATGCACACATCTCTCATTCCTCAGCCCTATTTTTATTTTTTATTTTGAACCAGGGTCTCACTAAGTTGCGGAGGGCCTCACTAAGTTGCTGAGGCTGGCTTCAAATCTATGATCCTCTTATTTCAGCCTTCCTAGTACTGGGTTTACAAGCGTGTGCCACCACATCCGGCTTGGCATTCTACTTTTGAGCTACACCTACAACCCTTTTTTATTTTGAAATAGAGCCTTGCTAAGTTGCTTTGGGTCTCCCTAAATTGCTGAGGTTGGCCTCCAATCTGTGTTCCTCCTGTTTAAGTCTCCCAAGTACTGGGATTACAAGCGTGCATAACCACACCCGGCAAAATGGCATTTCATGTTTATCAGTGTAGTTGGCACTTGCTCTGGAAATCTCTGTCTGAATGGAAAATGTTTAAGGTAACAAGTCTGATTAAAAGCACATGATTTACTTTTTTGGCCCCAGATTTGACCTATTATATAATTGGTATAATCCAGTGGGTATTTTTCTTTCAGATTCTAAATATGAGCCCAATCTTGTGGCTCTTCACGTTAATGATCTTGTGGGGTATCTCTGCTGAAGTTGAATGAGCACCCCAAATCCAATTTTGTTACCTGTGTGTAGGCTCACTTTATCCTCAATAAGACTGCTTGCTATTGCTTGCACATCTGCTTCCTGAAAATTTAAAGCAGATGTGGCTTCTGATTCTGGCTACCTTTCTAATCATGTGGAGGAGGAGTTCCAAGTTTCCAGAGGCCTGCTGTTTTCATATAAAAAGATGTCAGTAAATCAGATCAATGTCTTAATATAAACTGAAGTATGGCCTTTGCTACAATTGCAAAACATACAGAATGTGGCTAATTGATACCTTTTCTTTCTAGCATAGTCAACCTTCAAGCTTTCTGTGAAAGCTTTTAAAAATGCTTACCTCTGTGACCCTATAAGGAACTCTCTGATTTGGTTCCACTTAAGGTAGTGTAAGTGAAGGTGCAAGATTCACTTATGTGCTTGTGTGTGGACTCGAGGAGAGCAAGGCAATTTCCCTGTATGGCAGATGAATGTGTAGATCTCTGGATGATGCCTGAATATATGCCACATGTTATCCATGCCCTTGCATGCATGTATTCTAGGAGAGAGAAAGTCCCTGGAGATAGTGCATATATCTTGACCAGGACTAATTATATACAACCCCATATGGTACCTTGGGGCACTCCAGAAATACTAGTTACATGTGGATAAATATACATACATTTCTAAAGGGATTAAAAAACCAACACCAATTATTAATGTTTCAAAAACAGCCATACTAAATATTACAGCAGGTAGCATATTGTTAAATGGAAAAGTCTGTTTATCTGTCCCTATACAATTCAGTAACAGCCCAAAGTATATGATGATTACTAGAAGCACCATTATAAAATTTGTATCAGAGCCGGGTGTGGTGGCACACGCTTGTAATCCCAGCATTTGGGAGGCTGAGACCAGAGGATCCGGGTTCTTGGCCAGCCTCAGCTACCTAGTGAGGCACTCTGCAACTTAGTGAGACCCTGTTTCAAAATAAAGAATAAAAAAATAGGGCTGGGGGTATAGCTTGGAGGTAGAATGCCCCTGAGTTCAATCCCCAGTACTGCAATTAAAAAAAAAAAATTGTATCAGCTTACTTAATTGAAACCATGAACTCTAACTCACATTATATCTGAATGTAAAGACAGGACATTAAAGCTCAATGTAAACATTAAACTAGAATACAAAATATAGAATAGGTATTCCTAAGCTTGAAAAGGTTTTTCTCTTCCATGCTGAGTGCCAAATTGCCCCGTGTTTTTTTTTTTTTTTTTTTTTTTTTTTTTTTTTTTTTTTTTTTTTTTTTTTTTTTTTTTTTTTTTTTGTGGTACTGGGGATTGAACTCAGAGGCATTCTACCTCCGAGCTATACCCCCAGCCCTATTTTTTATTCTTTATTTTGAAACAGGGTCTCACTAAGTTGCGGAGTGCCTCACTAGGTAGCTGAGGCTGGCCTGGAACCCGGATCCTCCAGTCTCAGCCTCCCAAATGCGTGGGGCTCTGTCCCGTGTTTTATATTCACAAAGGAAGAGGTGCAGGACTTGAAGGCTGAGGTTTCCAAACTACCGCCTGTAGGCCTGCTGCTTCTTTTTGTAAATGAAGGTTCCTTGAGATACAGCCATGCCCATTTGTCTACATACTTTCTATGGCTACTTTTGTACTTAAAGGACATGGTTGAAGAGCCGGGCGTGGTGGGGCACACTTGTAATCCCAGCATGCGGGAGGCTGAGACCGGAGGATCTGGGTTTGCGGCCAACCTCAGCTACCTAGTGAGGCACTCTGCAACTTAGTGAGACCCGGTTTCAAAATAAAGAATAAAAAATAGGGCTGGGGGATGTAGCTCGGAGGTAGAATGCCCCTGTGTTCAATCCCCAGTACTGCAAAAAAAAAAAAAAAAAAAAAAAAAAAAAAGACATGGTTGAATAGTTGGGACAGATACCATATGCTACAGGCTGAATTGTGTCTTCTTCCCACCCCCCCAAATCGTAAGCTGAAGTCCTAATCTTCAGTACTGCAGAAGGTGACTTTATTTGGAAATTGGTCATCGAAGATGAAATTAAGTTAGGATGAGGGAGTACCCTGGAGTAGTGTAGGCCTCTAATCCAGTGTGACCGGTATCCTTCTAAAAAGGAAAACTTTAGCTGGGTATGGTGACACATGCCTGTAATCCCAGTATGTGGGAGGATGAGACAAGAAGATAGCAGGTTTGAGGCCAGCCTCAGAGACTTAGTGAGGCCCTCAGAAACATAGTGAGACGCTGTTTAAAGTAAAAAAAAGTCTGGGATGTAGATCAGAGGTAGAATGACCCTATGTTTAATTCCCAGTACCACCCCCTCCATACACAAATAATAACAAAATAAAAAACAAAAAGGGGAGATTTGGATATAGATATGCACAAAAGTCACAAGAAGATGAAGACAGAGATAAGGGCTGCCGCAAACAAAGGCCAAAAATGACTAACAAAACACCAGAGGCTGCCAATTTCAGGAAGAACTATCCCTGCTCACACCTTGATCTCAGATATCTCACCTCCAGAACAGAGAGAGGTGAAGTTGTGTTGTTTAAGCTACTCAGTCTTTGGAACTTTGTTCTAGCTGCCCTGGCAAATGGGCGTACCACACAATTCATGAACCCTAGAATATTTACTACCTGGCTACTACAGAGAGAGCTCGCCAACTCCTATTGCTAAGGCTCTGGTTTGTGATCTTGGTGGAATTCAAAGAATTAGTGACAAGAAATTTGATCATTATTCTCGAGGTCTCTTGGCTTGGTTTCAGAAAAGAATAGAAATGATGCTCATTGATTTTGCTACAGGATCTATTTTAAAGTACATCTACACAGAGTTCAAATCTCTACATATCCTGAGTTTCTATGAAGAAACATCTTTGGAAGATAGTAAGAAAATTGATTCACAGATTTTAAAATAATTGAGTCTGAGCCTGTGAGATCACAAGGTCAGATTTGTTATTTGACTGAATGTAGACTTTCCCAACCTGAATGCCATGAAACTTAGTTGTTGGAAGGGCCTGACTTTGGTTTTAGGAAAACATTTCCCGGTAGTTTGAAGCTCCTTAATAATCATAAATCTTTTAAAGCAAAATTTCAATGATTTATGTGTCAGTGGAACACAAGCATCTGGTTTACATTGCTCTTGAATGAACATGAGGTTAGAATGAAGGAACTGGCTGTTCAGGAAGGTCAGCATTTGGCAAGAGGACGCTTGGTTTTGCTGACTATTTACAAAGCAGATGGAGAATTTTCCCTACCTCAAAAAATGTTTCAATCCTTTATTTCATAATTAATGATCAGAAAGGAAAGCCAATTTTGGATTCTAAGGGGAAAAAAACCCCCAAAAGCTTAAGGATTAAAAATATTTCATATAATTCAAGATAGAATATCTATGTATTTTTCTTCTGAAGTAATACTTATTTTTTAAAAATTTCCTTGACCCCATGTCCTAGGACCAAAATGACAAAAAAGACTGGGTAAACAGAAAGATTATTGGAGGGTTTTCTGGACCTTGAAAATGAGTCCAGGTGGCATTTAGGAAGTAGCTGTTCTCTAAACTCTGACTTCTCAAAGTGTGGTCTTCAGCCAGTAGCAGTAGCTCGTACAACAGCCCATTAGAAATGTGGAATCTCAAGCCATACCTTGGATCTCAACATGAGAATCTACATTTTATTTTACTTTTTGGTACTGGGAATTGAATCCAGGGGCATTCTACCTCTGAGCTATACCTCCAGCCCTGTTTTTAATTCTTTATTTTGAAACAGGGTCTCACTAAGTTGCAGAGGGTCTTACTAAGTATCTAAGACTGGCTGCAAACCTGCAATCTTCCTGTCTCAGCCTCTCAGGTACTGGGATTACAAGTATGTGCTACCATGCCTGGCTAAGAATCCACCTTTTAATGAGATCTCTAGGTGATTCATAAGCACATTAAAGTTCCAGATGTAGCCAGGCATGGTGAGGCATGCCTATAATCCCAACACTTGGGAGGCTGAGATAGAAGGAGCCCAGGTTCAAGGACTGCCTGAGTAACTTAGCGAGACCCTGTTTCTTTTCTTTTTTCTTTCTTTTTTTTTTTTTCAGTTCTGGGGATTGAACCCGAGGGGCATTCTACCTCTGAGATACACCCCCAGCTCTATTTTCATTTTTATTTTATTTTGAAACAGGGTCTCACTAAGTTGTGGAGGGCCTCATAAGGAACTGAGGCTGGCTGTGAACCTGCGATCCTCCTGTCTCAGCCTCCCAAGTACTAGGATTACAAACATGCACCACCACACCTGGCACGACATGTTTCAAAGTAAAAAATAAAAATTGGCTGGGGTTGTAGTTTGGAGGTAGAATGCCCCAAGGATCAATCCTCAGTATAAATAAATAAATAAATAGAAAGTTTGAGATTCATTGGTCTTTGAACACTGGTCAATTGTTGAGATGTGGGCTAGTGAAACAAATTCCAGCCACTCTGTGCTAGTTCTTCCCTACCTCACTGCATAATAACTGGCTGGAAGCTTCTCTCTATCTCTCTCCTTTGCTCATTCTTGAAGTCCTTGCAAGAGAAGAGAGCTCTTACCATGAGTCAGTCACTTTTCTAAGTGCTTTATATATATTAAATCTTTTTTTTTTAAAATTTTGTGCTAGAACCATTTTAATATAATTATACATATCTGCCAAATCCAGGAAGAAAAGGTTTATGCATATACAACTTTTCCAATTAACATCTGCGAGCATAAACGACAATGATCTCAGTTTAAAAATCCATCAGGGTCAGAGCAATTGATCAATGTCTCTTTACTGCTAGACTTACCAACAGTAAATTGGTTACAGATGAATTAATGTCCTTTTGTTCTATATTAAATCTTTTAAGTCTTGAAAAAGTTTATGAGGCTGCATCCTTAGCTTCCCCATTTGACAGATTAGGGAACTGAGGCACATAGGAATGACTTGCCCAGTTAGGCAGCTTGCACATCATGAACCTAGGTTGAGACAGAGGTACTTTGGCTCTGGAGCCACACTACTAGCCACTCACCTTTCCATCCTATCTCATGGCACTCTCCTGTCTATCATGAAAACCCTGTTCCTAGCAGACTCCATTGACAACTAACTGTAAAGAACTAACACAGTAGAAATACACTGAAAGCAAGCGAGGCATGTTGAGTTCTGAGCTGTTTCTCCTATGTACCCACATCATTAGTTAGAATCCTAATGTGCATTAGTAATAGAGACAGATACTGGAACTTAAATTGGAGTGGATGCTGTTTACCATTCCAAGTAAATGTATTTTGACAGATTGGAAAAATTTAATCTTATATTCACGTCAGTTCCGCTGTCACAGACATGGTTCTGTTTTAATACTGTTCTTGTAAAATGCTAAGCTCCAAATCCCTTGGTTTGCTTGGATATATTTGGATACCCTGAGGGCACTTCATGATGTGGTACTCAGAGTTCATTTCATGGGACTGTTCCATGGGACCAGTTCCCACCATCTCTCAAGCCTGCATGGCTACAGAAGACTCAAGATGTCATCGGGACCAACTTTTGGTACACAGGGGAAGGCAGCTGTCACATCGTGAACTCAGGGAGCCATGGTTTGTTTGTAGCTTTCTGTCTAAATCTGCTTTACCCAGCAAAATCATCCCATGCTCCCTGTGTTCCAAATGAAATGCATGATCTTATATACATATTGATGGAAATCCATCCACATACTCTGAAAAAATTTTATTTTTATTTTTTTGGTACTGGGGATTGAACTTAGGGGCATTCTACCTCTGCGCTACACCCCCAGCCCTATTTTTTATTCTTTATTTTGAAACAGGGTCTCACTAAGTTGTGGAGTGCCTCACTAGGTAGCTGAGACTGGCTGCGAACCCGGATCCTCAGGTCTCAGCCTCCCAAATGTTGGGATTACAAGCGTGCGCCACCACGCCCGGCTACTTAGGGGCATTCTACCTCTGAGCTGCACCCTCAACCCTTTTAGTTTTTATTTGGAAACAGGGTCTCACTAGGTTGCTGATGCTGTCCTTGAGCCTGCAATTCTCTTGTTTCAGCCTAAGTGGGTAATGAATTTTAAACATTAGCAAACAGATAGGGGTATAGTTGCTGTGTTTGGCAGAGGTTTACCAAGAACACATTGTCTCCCAGGCTGACCTGAGTTAAAATTTTGGTCATGTGTGAAGTGGGGGAAGGGAACAGTTGGAGGAGATAAATGGATCTGTGTTTCATTTTCCTGAGGAAGGTACATTTTCTGTTTATCCCCTGAGATCTGCTGGTCCTTGGTACAATTCAGAATCTCTGGGAGATGTGATGTGCTCATGTAGACTAAAGAACACCACACTTGGCTTCTGAAGACCTGAGCCTTGGGTTCTGTCACTTTGTCGTAACTGCGACAAAGTAACTCAGGTGAGTTACTTTTTTTGACTAGAAACTAGGGGTAAGGATTCCTACCTAAGGATCTTTGTGAGAACTACATGGTGTCATTCTTGTGAAAGTCTGGCCTGATGTCTGCTGCATTCAGAATCTCAAGATGTGTTCATTACACTCCCCATCTCTTGCCAGCTGCTCTCTTGGGACTTGGGGGTCTCTTTAAGCACAAATCAGTACAACTGGTGGTTCTTCCCTTTGTCTGCACTGCTTTAATGCATACCTGGAAATCTTCCTCTCCCAGCTTCCTGCAGGACCTGGCCATCCATTACCCATCATTCTCAGAGTCTATTCTGGCTTTGTTTTTCTCTTACCCCAGCTCCTGTGCTTTGATGCTATAATCATTTGTCATGACCAAGAGTCTTGCCCACCTCTCAAGTCTGTGTGTGTGTGTTTGGGGGGGAGGGGGCGTAACTGAGGATTGAACCCAGGCACATTTCACCTCCAAGCTCTACCTCTAGCCTCCTTTTTATTTTTTATTCTGAAACAAGGTCTTACTAGGTTGCTGAATCTTTCTATATTGCAACCTGTGGTCCTCCTGTCTCAGCTTCCCAAGTAATGGGACTACAAGCGTGCACCACATGCCCAGCTAGCCTCATTTTTCTTGTATCTTAGAAAGCCTGGATAGGAGCTGAAGAGTAGGCAGAGAGTGGGTTGGAGGGGACTGGAGAACATAGATGCTAATGGCTAGAATTATGTGTTTGTGCATGTTTTAGGGAGAAATTATTAATTACTTGTAATATATAATTGTATAAAGTACTTATAGTATGCTAAGTGCTTTGCATTCCTTTCCTTATTTAACTCTCACAGGAGCTCTGTGAGATAAGTGTTGTTATCTATGCTTTGCAAATGAGAAAGCCAAAGGAGCTCCAGGTCGCACAGCTTGCCTGGCTGTGGTAGGGAGCGCCTTCACCACCTGCTTTTCTCTTCCTGGGCGCTTGGGAAGGTGATATCTTTCAGTCCCTTGTAATTTGGTTAGGGACTTGCGATTGGTGTTAGCCAATGGAATTGGATGGAAATTTCATAAGCCCTTTCCAGGATGGGCTCCTAAAAGGGTCCCTTCCAGTTTTGCTTTCCCCATTAGGGTGACCTTGGAAGAAGTATTAGTTGGCAGAGCTACAGGATAGAGTAGGACCACCTAGGTCTCATGACATTATCTTATAGAATATATGGAAGTTAGCTGAGTGACAGAATTGGATTTTAGAGCCAAGTCATTTGGACATCAATGTTTCAACACACTGTTTATAGTCTCTTATATTGATATTGATGGAAGATATTGAAGAGCAAATACAATGCAAAGAGAGAGAAAAGAGGAAAGAAAACTGTGCTTTGGTTGGTTATGAAAAATAATACTGATTAAAATTGTTCAGTGGATTACCACTTAAAAATAATGATTAACTATAGGTAAACTTGATTTCATTCTGGAGCTGATTTGATATTTAAAAGAATATGATCAAGCCCAGCACGGCAGCATGCCTGTAATCCCAATACTTGAGAGGCCGAGACAGGAGGATCACAGGTTTAAGGCCAGCTACAGCAACTTACTGAAAGCCTCAGCAACTTAGCAAGGTCCTGTCTCAAAATAAAAAGCTGGGCATGGCGGCACATGCCTGCAATCCCAGTCCTTGGGAGGCTGAGATAGGAGGATGGAACGTTCAAGACCAGCTCAGCAACTTATTGAGACTCTGAGCACTGAGACCCTTTTTCACAACAAAAACTAAAAAGGGTGGGATATAACTTAGAGGTAAAATGCCCCTGGGTTCAACTCACAGCACCACAACAAATAAACAAACAAAATAAAAAGTAAAAAAGGGCTGGTCGGAGGTAAAATGCCCTTGAGTTCAATCTCCAGTACCAATAAGTAAATAAATAAATAATAAAAAGTTAAAGAGTTGATCAGTAAGTTAAAATCCACACCCAACCCCAATGTTTAGAGATACATGCTTGACAGCCACAGTTATTCTACCACAATAGTCATGTTTACAACCTTAAAAAAAATTAGAAAAATATGAGTCACAAGTGAACACATATTAGAAGGTCCTTCTAAAATTCTAACAAATGTTAAAAGAAGGCCCTAATCGTAATGACTCTGGGGTACAGGCTGACCAATATTATACTGGGTACTAAGCCATAAGAAGACAATATTCTACTGACACTCCTGAAAGTGGTTGGAAGCAGTCTCAAACTGATCTAATATTTTGTTTCCAGGCACATGTCTACTGCTAGATAGGCCAGTTTTGTTAGCCATGTCACTTGATCATGAGTATCTCGAAGGTACTGTTTGTAGGTTATATGTTACTTATGGTACAAGACTCTTACAGTGATTGTAATAATCACTTTACCTGCTTGATTATTATTGAAATATAAGTTGTTTTTGTTTTTTTTTAGGGTGCTGGGGATTGAATGCAGGGGGCTTCTACCTCTGAGCTACATCCTTTGTCCTATTTTTTTGTTTGTTTTTTTGCAGTACTGGGGATGGAACCCAGGGGCATTCTACCTCCGAGCTATGTCCCCAGCCCTAATTTTTATTCTTTATTTTGCAACAGGGTCTCACTAAGTTGCAGAGGGCCTCACTAAGTAGTTGAGGCTGGCTTCGAACCCGGATCCTCTGGTCTCAGCCTCCCAAGTACTGGGATTACAAGTGTGCGCCACCACGCCTGGACTATTTTATTTTTTATTTGGAAATGGGGGCTTGTTAAGTTGCAGTGGGCCTTGCTAAGTTGCTGGGGCTGACCACGAACTTGAAATCCTCCTGTCTCAGCCTCCCGAGTACTGAGATTACAAGTATGTGCCACCACACCAGCCTGAATATTAGAATATCTCCTTTATTAACAAGGGAATTTCCCAGTATCAGAAAACTCAGACCTTTTTAAGGAACTTCAACCCAAGAAGGATGTATTTCTTCTAATAATGGCAAACTTACATACACCTTATATATATAATTGCTTTAAGTATCTCAGCTCATTTAATCCTCACAACAACCCTATGATGAAATGGAGCCCACGCAGAGGTGAAGTAATTTGCCCAACGTTGCACACCTTGGAAGGGGAAAAGCCAAGATTTGAACCCAAATTCACGTCCTTTTACCTCTCTTTGTGTGCTACTACTTCTCTAACCTTCACAATACTTAAAATAGCCAGGCTGTTGACACGCACTCACTCCTTATTCTTCCTTGACAACACAATTGACGAATCGGCATGGACTTTCACAAAGCTTTGTTTTGGTCACATTTCTTATTCAAGCCCTTAGGGTTAATATCTTGCCACACAGGGAAATTAGAGGAAATGTGATGAACAACTTGGTAGGCAGGCTGCTCTAACATGAGGGTTTTGCAAAGATGTTAACTTCTAGCTTGTTGGCAAACATAAATTATGATTAACAAGACAAGAAAATGCCAAAAATTATACTGTACATTAGTGGGTATTCTTTACTGAGAGTCTTCTGTGGGCCAGGTTCAGGGCATCGGATTTTATATTCTTTTTTTTTTTTTTTTTATGTCAAAAGAACTCTATGAAGTATACATGAACTGTCTGTTTGAATCTCAAATTCAAATAAGAAAGCAAAAAATATTGCCAATTAAACTCAGATACCCCATCAGTTCTAAGATATATTCTGGTATCAGAGATGTTAAAATGTAAGCACATGTCTGTAATCTCAGTACTTGGGAGGCTCAGACAGAAGGATTACAGGTTCAAATCCAGACTCAGCAATTTAGCAAGACCCTTTTTCCAAATTAAAAAATAATAATAAGCTGGGCATGGTGGCACACGCTTGTAATCCCAGCATTTGGGAGGCTGAGACTGGAGGATCCTGGTTTGCAGTCAGCCTCAGCTACCTAGTGAGGCCCTCCGCAATTTAGTGAGACCCTGTTTCAAAATAAAGAATTAAAAAATAGGGCTGGGGGTATAGATCAGAGGTAGAATGCTCCTGAGTTCAATCCCCAGTAACACACACACACACACACACACACACACACACACACACACACACAATAAAATTAAATTAAAAAATAAAGCAGGGTGTGGTGGTGCACGCTTGTAATCCCAGTACTTGGGAGGCTGAGATAGGAGGATCACAGGTTACAGGACAGTCAAAGCAAGGAGTGAAACTCATCAACCTAGTGAAACCCTGTTTCCAAATAAGAAAGAAAATCAGGCTAAGGGTGTAGCTCAAAGATAGAATGCCTCTGAATCCAATCCCCAGTACCACCAAAAAAAAAAAAAAAAAAAAAAAAAATAATAATAATAACAATAAACTAATAGGGCTGGAGGTGTAATGTAGCCCCTGGGTCCAATCCCCAGCACCATACAAGAAAAACAAGATGTTAAAATGTGAAAGAATGTGTTGTAATGCTGATGAAACCTGGTATAATCCCATTTAACAGATGAAATAGGTTTCATGAAGTGAAGTTGTGATTTTGAGCAAGTGGTAGACTCAGAACTCACATCCAGGTGGATCTGTTCTGCAGCTCATAGTTTTAAACACTTGATTAAACTTGTGGCTCAGTGTGCTCTATAAACTGAAATTAAGTAGTGCGTGGTGGCACACGCTTGTAATCCCAGTATTTGGGAGGCTGAGACCGGAGGATCCAGGTTCTTGGCCAGCCTCGGTTACTTAGTGAGGTTCTCCGCAACTTAGTTAGATCCTGTTTCAAAAAATAAAATCTAGGGCTGGGGATATAGCTCAGAGGTAGAATGCCCCTGGGTTCAATTCCCAGTACCGCAAAAATAAATAAATAAAAAAATAAAATAAATGAATAAATAAATAAACTGAAATTAAATTCATCCCTCTTGTAGGATGGAAACAAGTCCCAAAGTACCTTTGCAAGATCTGATCATTCAATAAGATGGTTTATGTTGACCAAATAGGCCAAGCAAAGTAAACCAATCTCTATTTCATCTTCAGTTCTGTAGATGGCTTCAACACTACAGCTTTCGAGTGACCGTTTCTGTCTCTTTGTCCTGGAATCATTCCTCATTCTGGTGTACAATGGAACATTTTTTTTTTCCTTATAAAATGAGATCTTTGTTTCTAAAGACTTTGCTTGGCCTGCTGTTCAGTTCGCAAACAAAATACAATTTCTTCTACTTTTAATAACTCAAGATGTTTCATAACTATGTCATGGTTTGAGATTTCAGAATGAGCAAAAAAGACCACACGAAGCTCAAAGAAGCACAGAACGATTCTATAAAAAATATTTGCAAGCCGGGCGTGGTGGCGCACGCTTGTAATCCCAGCATTCGGGAGGCTGAGACCGGAGGATCCGGGTTCGCGGCCAGCCTCAGCTACCTAGTGAGGCACTCCGCAACTTGGTGAGACTCGGTTTCAAAATAAAGAATAAAAAATAGGGCTGGGGGTATAGCTCGGAGGTAGAATGCCCCTGGGTTCAATCCCCAGTAC
>PVLC010019277.1:0-13889 GCA_004027655.1 Graphiurus murinus | reverse complement strand
CACAGTCCACAACTCGTTCCGGTTCTACCAGTACTATAGGCCATTGTTGTACGACGGGTCCCTTGAGGCTGAGGAAGAATGTTATTGGTAGTTGGAAAGAATAGGTTTTAATATAGGCACTTAATTCTCTTTCCATATACTCTGATTAAAACAAGGTTTGCCTCATTTTCTTTCAAAATCCTTCTTTGCCTACGTCAGCAAAACAGCATCCTGACTGTGACTTCGGCTCTGATGGCTTTGTAGTTAGATGTGACTTGGGTCCATCTCTTGCACTGTGGCCAGGCATGGAGTTAACTTTTTTTTTTTTTTTTTTTTCTGCAGTACTGGGGATTGAACCCAGGGGCATTCTACCTCCGAGCTACACCTCCAGCCCTAATTCTTATTATTTATTTTAAAACAGCATCTCACTAAGTTGTGGAGGGCCTCACTAACTAGCTGAGGCTAGCTGTGAACCTGGATCCTCCTGTCTCAGTCTCCCAAGTACTGGGATTACAAATGTGCGCCACCATGCTCGACTTTGGAGTTAACTTTTTGTTTGTTTGTTTGTGGTACTGGGGATTGAATCCAGAGGCATTCCACCTTCGAGCTATACCCTCAGCCCAATTTTATTTATTTGGAAACAAGGTCTTGCTAGGTTGATGAAAGTCTCACCACTTGCTGAGGCTGTCCTGGAACCTGTGATCCTCTTATCTCAGTCTCCCAAGTACTGAGATTCCAAGCGAATGCCAGGCTTGGAGTTAACTTTGTTTACTTTGGAAGTTTTAATTTCTAATTTTTAAAAGGGTTGGTTTTGCTCTGAAAAGGAAAAATAAAAGTAAATGATTATTTTATTAAATATAGTTGTCTTTTATTTTATTTTAGTGATACTGGGGATTGAACCCAGGGGCATTCTACCTCTGAGCTATACCTCCAGCCCTATTTTTTATTCTTTATTTTGAAACAGAGTCTCACTAAATTGTGGAAGGCTTCATAAGTAGTTGAGGCTGGCTGTAAACCTGCAATCCTCCTATCTCAACCTCCCAAGTACCGGGATTACAAGCATGCACCACCACACTCAACTGTCTTTTGTTTTTGTTTTTGTTTTTGTTTTGGTGCTGGGGATTGAACTCAGGGCCTTGTGTATGCTAAGAATATGCTGTACTACTAAGCTATAACCCAGTCTTAGAGTTGTCTTTAAAATTAATTTATAAGAATTTTAAAATTGCTTATTTTAAATTGCAATCTTTAATTGCTCTTTGCAATTATTGAAATAAATAAAACATCTACATCCTCAACATTTAAATATAAATAAGTTCAGTTTATAAAAGTAGGAATGTTTGGGAAATTTACAGTTATTCCTCTCATCCATGATAATAATATTGTTAATGTTTTGGTGCTACAGAAATAATGCTATTTATTTCTATAAATATTTTTCTATTTTCTTTCTTTTTCTTCCTTCCTTCCTTCCTTCCAGTGGAGATTAAATCCAGAGGCATTCTACCTCTGAGCTGCACCCCCTGCCCTTTTTATCTTTTATTTTGAAACAGGGTTTTGATAAATTACAATACACTAGCCTCAAACCTGAAAGCCTCCTGTCTCAGCCTTCCAAGTACTGGTATTACAGGCATGAGCTACCCAGCCTGACTTACAACTATTTTTTTAAAAATTGAAAGAAGTAGCCAGTACTTGGGAGGCAGAAACCAGAGGCTCAAGATCAAGTTTAGCAATTTAGTGTGACTCTCAGCAACCTTGTGCAACCATATTTCAAAACACACACACACACACACACACACACACACCCCAAAATCCAAAGAAGTAAAAAACTTCCCAAATCCAATCTCTGAGATTATCATAGTTTTGAGAGGTTAAGAAAACCAACAGAGCATGGCAATTTATATTCAAACCTAAGTTTAACTGTAAACCAATGCTTTTTTTCTGACACCTACTATTGTTACTTTTTCATTATCACTTTTTACTTTTAACCAACTGGAACTATGTGGACAAATATGCTTTTATTTTAAGAAGGCCGAATATGGAATATTATGAGATTCAACACTGACATACACACAACCAGAAAAGAAAATGTGAAAGTCTAGGCTTGGGTCCAGTTGTTAACACAACTAGAATGAATGTCTGAGTTGTGTTGGGATTATTCAGTCAGTTCTAATCCATTCAATTTTATTGACATGAGCCCTTCCTATGTGCTAGAGAGCTTGTGAGCTTTTTTTTTTTTTTTTCTTTTTTAAATGAAATTTCTTCCTAGTAACTACAAGTTACATACTGTTGACATCCACTTTAAAGATGAGAAAACTGCTCAGATAGGTTAGATTTTTCCAAGGTTACCAGGCGGGCTTGTGGTAGAGCTGAGGAACATACTCGACCAGGGTCTGTGGTCCCAAAGCTGTGTTCTTACCACTGTGCCATCTCAACAATACCTGAAACCATTCTCATGAGACTTAAACTCTAGCAGGAGCTGAGACAATTACAGAAATACTAGAATGTAGGATAGAATACAGAGAAACTATTCAGTGTTCAAATACCAGGGAGACCTCTCTAGACACATGTGAGATTGTTGGGAGCGAGAGTGGGTGGGTTACAGGGAAAATGCTACCTTCCAGGAAGAACCTGGGTGGTAGAGGGATTTAAGGAGGGGTAGGGTTTGCAAAGGTGAATCAGCAAGAGGAAGTAGGAAACTTGGTATGTTAGTTACAGGTAAGATATAGATAGGAAGTAGGGAGAGATTTAGCTGGACCTAGGACTCAAGGTCTGAGTTCCTGGGGAAGAGTTTGTGTGTGATTGGCCAGGTGGTGAAGCTCAACAGAAAGCTCTGAGTGGAGGGAGGCCTAGAAGATTAACCAGGTGGCGGTATGGAGGGGAAACAGGCCAGTTGCTACCAGTCGGTTCCCTCTAGAACCCCTAGGCTTTCAGTAGGTAAGGTTCTTATTATTATCTTCATGTTAGGAGGAAGAAGCTGAGGCTCAGAGTAGCTTGCCCAAGGTCACAGTAAACAGAAGATCGAGGTCTGTGAATCTGGTATATTCAGCCCCAAATCCCCACTCTGCTCTAAAGAGAACTCCTCCAGTGGGGGATGGGTAGGTGCCACTGACCCGCAGTAGACCTGTTGACTCGGAATCTGCGTTTTCATATCATCCTCAAAGCATGCTCAGGTTTGAGAAGCATTTGAGAAGCACGGCTCTAGGTCGTGTGTTATTCCTTTCAATGGGCTGTGTAATCACTGGAAACATTCAACTGGCTACGAATACAGATGTTTGGGCGATACATTAGTTAGCTTTCTTCCACAAAATGTGAAACAACACACTCTGAGACCTGAATTTTATTCTCATAGGAGGCAACAAGTTAAAACTCTGAAAAAACAAGCTAGGTGTGGTGGCACACACCTATAAACCTAGTACTTGGGAGGCTAAGATAAGAAGATCACAGATTTGAAGCCAGCCTCAGCAACTTAGTGAGCCCTTCAGTAACCTAGCAAGACCTTGTTTCCAAATAAAAAATAAAATGGGGCTAGAGATGCAGTTTGGAGTACATGGTTCAATCCCGAGTAACACATGCATATGCACATACACACACACACACACACACACACACACACACACACACACACACACACTCTGAAAACAAGACAGTGTCTACAAAAAAGCTTATATAAAGGGAACTCATAAACATATTGAAGCACGGCTATTAGGAGACATCACTATGAAATACCTTTTGTTTTTTCTTCAAAAGACAGGAAGGAAGGGAGGAGGGATGGAGGGTAAGACGACAGATAAGGACAATATCCAAAACTTACTGAGGGACTATCAGCCTCCCTGAAGCCAGGGCATGAAGAACTAATGAGTAAGTGCCTTGAGGAATGAAGGAGTCCAGGAAAGTGGATTCTGACTCACATAGGTGTTTCTGAAAACACAAGGACAGCAACACACATGGTAGTGGGAGGAGAGGCGAGGGCCTGTGTGGTCTTGGCCCAGAGCAACAGACTCGAAGTTGGGAAAGCCATAAAAAATGTTCAAAAAGTCATCTAGTAATTTAAAAATATGAAAACCAGTTCATCTGATGAGAAATTAGTATAGATTTTTAATCTTGGAGCAGAGAAGGCTACATAATGAATTAATAATGGAACATTTGTTACCAATTTATTGCAGTTACCACAGAAAATTAAGATACATTAACTGATTTCAAGTAAGAGATTCTTTAGTTAGCCAAGGCACTGAGGGAGGCTAGACACTGAACAAATTAAGGGGCAATTAGAACTCCTCATCCCTAATTCTTTTGACATATATTTATTGAGAATTTACTATTTCCCAGGCATTGTGCTAAAGATCTGGGGCTGCAAAGTACTGTCCTCAATTAGCAAATAACTCAGCAGAGAAAAAAGCACAAGTGATTATAATGCAGGGCAGAAAGTGAAAGTGCCATAAAATACTTATAAACAAGAAAGTATAGGAACTTGGAGGCCAGAAAGTACTCACTTCAGGTATAGAGAGGTATTAAGAAAGGCTTCCTGGGTTAAGTAAGCTACACATTGGTAAACCTTTTTCTTAGGTCTTCCTAGAATCATGGATCTGAACTAAGTCGTCTGCTGAGATTTTTTTTATCTTACTTGTTTGTCATTATTATGACATAAAATAATTGATTGCATTTTAATATGCTTGGGACAGATGTAAAACCAAAAAGTTAAGCGGCAATAACTATGACATTATATTGTCATTATTTAAGTATGGTAACACATGTCTGTATGATATTTTAAAAAGCCAAAAAATAAAAAAAAGCCCATAATTCAAATTGGTTTTATTTCCAACAGTTAATTTATTGGAACATTAGTGTCAGTTGACTGTAGATTTGTTGGCATCATGCTGACACAAAAATATGAAAAGAATATAGATGTACAGAAAATGGATCAATCATGCATCCCCTTCCCTACTTAACTCCCATGAAATTAACAAAATATTTCTGAGGCAGGAAAGAGGAGTAATAGATTGGGTGTGTGTTTTGTGGTTAGTTTGTATTGATGAAATAGTTGAAATTTTTTATTGGTCACTTGGAAAAATCAGGACAAAGCTGTCTTTCTATATGTGACAAAGCTTTAGTATATTCAACAAAAATCAAATATATTGCATTTTAAAGTGTATGAGATCTGCTAATCAAATCTCATTTCAAGAATTAAAAGCTTAATAGCTTGCACAAGAAGAGAATAATGAAAATTAGAAAATATACCACATTTCTTCTATTTTTGTAATTGCTCTAAGCTAAGCAATACTCCGTGGGAAGATTTCAGGAGAATTTGATAATAATAGAATATTAAAAATATTGAAATGGGGAAAATCTTTAAAATTTATTTATAGAATGGAGTAGAGTGTTAGCCAACAAATTTTAAAAACCGATTTCACATGTCAGATATATAAACTGAGCTTTTATTTTATTTTATTTTATTTTTGAGAGATGTCAATAAATGCACAAGCTCTGGGTTTGCTGAACTTCGGGAAGGACATGTGCCTGTAATTGGCCTTTCTCATTTCTGTCTTGTTAACAAGTATATAAATAAGAGAAGGCTTCAGTAATTGGCTCAGAGTTACTAATGAATTAATTAACTTCAGTCTATTTTACCTAACCTTTAATAATAACAGTCCTTTTTTTTTTTTTTTTTTGGTCTAGCAATAGGTCTGACAGACTGAAGAAACAGACATGCAGCAAAGCTCTTGAAAATTAATGAGAAACGAGGAAAGAATCAATGTACATTCTGCTTGCAGAGAACTGACACAAAGAAGACACAATAAACCATGAACAAACACAGTCAGTTTAAAAAATAGGTTAGAAAAAGTGGGCAAATTCAATTATAGAAGTAATTAGAAGATATAGGGCAAGGCTGCCTTTTGGGACTGTGCCAGAAAACACGAATTAATATGAGTGAATAGAAAGAGCCCATGTAGTAATTAAGAAGCAATCACCTATGGCAAGGAGTACCTGAAAACAGGCTGCAAACTATTAATTCAGTGATCAAAAATATTTTTAGATGATTAATATGGCAAATTTATTTTAAAAGACTAATTTCTGGAAAGATATCAAGACAATAGCACTGTATTTGTTCCTCTGGCATTTATATAGCTAATTAAATTTTATAATTTGCAACAACAGTCATTATTATCTGAAAACCGTTAAAGCACTATTTCCTTTCTCTCTCTCTCTCTCTCTCTCTCTCTCTCTCTCTCTCTCTCTCTCTCTAAGCAGTGGTTCTAAAATCAATAAGTTAAATCCGGCTCCTGCTGTCCTCCTGTAAGTGCCTAAACCTTGATTATTACATTCTTGCAATGTGTATTTTTCTTATACGTCTGTGTTTCAGTAATATTAAGGATTTGAATTAATGCACGTATTCTCAGAGGTTTTCTATGTTCCCATACCTGGGTAGGGATTCCACGCGCTGTTTAATTTCAACACTATCAAATAAAAGCGGTTTAATGTACTATTTGTGCATCAAAGACTTTCTTACTTGGTCAACAGAGGTCTGTTACTTCAGCGCGCACCATCCCTCCCCTCAGAACACAAAGGCAGAAACGCGCGGTCGCAAGAGTGCTTTACCGCACGCAGAAGGCTAATGGCCTCTGAAATAGGTGATTATCAGAGCCCCGTAGAGCAAGATGAGGGTCTGGCTGGTAATAAATAACCTCGCAATATGAATTATTCTATTTCCACAGCTTTAAGAAAACCTACATTTCATTGTGAACCAGGAAAGTCTAGAAAATGCTGTCTTTGGGGGAAATAACAGGGAGCTACTAAAACTAATCAGGCGATCAGCGGGGCGTTATGGAGCGCCTACTAAGGGCCAGGGGCGCCAAGGGAAACCCTGAACCATGCACCTCGCAACAGATCGCGTGTACCTGAGATTTCCTTTTGGAAATGGATGGACCGCAGCCCCTGTCTGTCATGCTTTAGACAGGCGAGAGTTTTAATGGTGACATTTGCTCATGGATTATTCCTGTTTTTGAGGCGAAGGTGCAAACCGATCACCTACAGAACAAGATCGAACTAGAAAACATGGGGGGAGGCAGTCATTCTTGCAGAGGGCATGGCGGCAAAAGATGTATAGATATTCAGAAAAGATTAAAAAAAAAAAAAGAAGGATTTTGACAAGACACGAAGCAGATTTTAGATCTGCCTGGTTCTCTCATTACCTGCACTTTTCCCTTTTTTCTTGGAAGCAAACTGGGTACTTTGGAAAAGAACATAGAAGACATCTGTTAGAGGTCTCCTCTCTGAGTTTGCTTCATGTTCTTCCTCAGAAGAGCTCAGATACAGCGACAGTGAGCTCCTTGGCTGCCAGAGGCTGATGACGATGAGGCTCCCCGGGAGGCAGGCATTGGGAACCATCGAAGTGAGGACAGCTTAGAGGTGTGGGGCCGGGAGGGCTGGCAGCTGAACAGGACCCATTCACCATGAAATGTTAATGTGTCAATAAGGGGAAAAGCATGAATGAACCTCAAAGAAATGGAAAATAACTCAACTGGTTGGAGGTGGAATGTGGGCTCTCTGCCAAGGTAAGGTGTTCAAGGGCGCACAACCTAACACTTAGCGGGGAAGGAGGCTGCCCCTCAAGTTCAGAAAGAGAAAATATTTAGAAGAAAGAAGACAAATGGTTTTTCAAAAACAAACTTACTTCTCATTTTGGCTTCTTTCCTTTGCTTCTGCCCAACAAACATTTTCTGAATTCCTACTTTTGCCAGGCAAGAGGTTAGGAATAGAGAAAGGACAGAGGGTCAGTGGAACCTAAAGAGAAACTAAGGCTTCTTTCCTAGAGGATGGACAGATGTCAGCAAATGCTATAATAAAAGACACTGAAAAAGTGCAAAAGCAGGGAAGAAGGATGCCACAGTGGTGGTGTAGAGAGAAAGGGCAATTAGCTGGTGCTTTCGGGAATTAAAAGCTGCTTTCAGAGAAGAGGTAGCATTTAGGCCTGTCTTGAGGGACAGACAGAGAAGGAAGGGTGAATTTCCATTCTAGGGAACTTTCACACCACCACATTCTCTATCTTCCTCTTTCCCAAATCAGTTATTTTAGGAAAAGCAAGGAGACAAGATAACCATGACTTTGTATGTCACAATGGGGACTGTGTATGTGTGGGAGGAGGGGGCAAGAAGAGGGCTTGGGTGGGAAGAGGATTTCTTAGGAATTTATAATGTATTCTCATATCACAAACTTCTGCCTCCTCCAGTTAATATTTTAAAAAAAACCACATTCTTCTATTTTTAATTGACTTTGATATCTGGGTTCTGTTTGGTTTGAAAATGAGATCTTCCAGTTACTTATTTTTTAGGTTTGATGGGTTTTGTCATTTTTACCAATAAATTTCTATGCTAACTTATGACTTGATTTTTGTGAATTGCACTATTTTTGTCTATGCACTCAATTATTCTTTTATTAATGTATTCTTTCCTTTTTCTCATTAAATAAATATTAAAGTACTTACTAATTGACAAATATTCTGCTAGGCAGTTTATTCCTTTCTTGCTTCTGGTTTGGAAATTATGCATGCATGTGTGTGTGTGTGTGTGTGTGTGTGTGTGTGTGTGTGTTTTACTGGGGATTGAACCCAGGGGTGCTCTGACACTGAGTTACATCCCCAGCCTTATTTATTTATTTACTTACTTATTTATTTATCATTTGAGTCAGGATCTTGCTAAGTTGCCCATGTTGGCCTCAAACTGGCAATCCTCAGCCTCTCAAGTTGCTGGGATTACAGGCATATATCACTGCCCTGGCTATGAAATTATGCCATTTCTACATGAAACAAGGAAATTATTTTAAATGCACTGACAAATTGATCAGATTTAAGCAATTTTGTTCATGACTCATGTTTTGGTCAGTGAGGCTATGGAGACTGGTCTATTTAGTTCTTAAAAGGTTTTCAAAGAAAGACTACAGAACAATAGCAAGAATTTCAGACTCTGTGTGTGTTGGGGCGGGGGAGGGGGTGGCCAAAAGTTTCCTACATACAAAACCAGCCTTGTTTACTGGATATACAAAAACCTAAGTTTTCATGTTTCTCCAGAGGCTAAGAAAGGAAAAGTAACTATCATGCATGAACATTAATTCATTCAATGGGTTCTTTTTTAAGTACTCTGCTAGGGACTGGGGACACAAAAATGATTAAAACATGAGTTTTGCCCTTTAGAAACTTTCTCCCTTAAGAAGCATACGAATCAGATAAGTAAACCAATTATTATTATGTAGCTGTGATAACATACAGAAGTGTACCAAGTGATGAGAGTGCAAAGGAGGTGTAGCTAAATTAGACTGGGACAGTGGGGTAAGAGGATGAGGCAGCAGAACTGAGATTTTAGGAACAAGGATTTAATTAGCTGAAGTGGGGCCAAGGGAAGGTGGTACATTAAAAAGCAGGATGAGCCTGGGAATGTCTCTTTGTGAACTTACAAAGTCTGGCTCAATATGAAAGAGGGCTGGGGTGGAGTAGTTAAAGCACGCTTTGTATAGAGGAGGCTTTCTCTGGTGTTTACAGTTCCTTGACTTGCTTTCCTTTCCCCTAACCTCCTTTCTTTCACTCAAGGTTTCTGGACAGAGCCAAATAGAAAGTCTAGACTGTAGACATTTCCAAATTTGAAGCTATGGGCCTAGAGTGCACCGACAGGGCGTGTCAGGTGGGCATTTAAGCAAGCGATGCAGGTGAGAGCACAGAGAACAGAAAAGGGTGAGATCATGCTGCGCTTGTGTGTGTCTCATGAAGATGTTGACATTTATGGAAATGATTTCTTTTTCGATGCCAATGTTTTCTTTTATCTGGGTTTACAGTGTTGAATAGGCAGCTTGTCACAAAGACCTCAAAATGTTTCCTACATTAACAATGTCAAGAAAGGGAAGCAAGACGATTCTTAGCAAGAAGATTGATCTGTGGGTTAGCTCGACTGTATCATATGTTAAAGGTGTTTATTAGAAATATCCATTCCTTTTGTAAATTCTCTGCCTAGCTGGCTCTCACCCATCCTTCTGGTATCAGTTCAATTCTTTTTTCCCCCCTAAGAAGCTTTGCTATATATATAGACATAATATAATATAGACCAGGCATATATATATATAGTACCCTGCACTTTTCCCTTGGAGCATTTAATATGATTCCAATTAAATATTGAGTTATATAATTAATCATTTCACATCAGATCTTTGAAGTAGAATGTTAGTTTCATGTGGAACTAGGTTTTTTTTTTGTTTTGTCTTGTTTTTGTGGTACTGAGGATTGAACCCAGAGCATTCTACCTCCAAGATATACCTCCAGCCCTATTTTATTTTTTAATTTGGAAAAAGGGTCTCACTAAGTTAGTGAGGCTGTCCTTGAACCTGTGATACTCTTGTCTCAGCCTCCCAAGTACTGAGATTAAAGGAATGAGCCACAGCTCCTGGCTCAGGAACTATTTTTTATAGGGCTATGTCCACAATGCCTAGCAGCATTCCTGGTACACAGTAGGTGTTCAATAAATATTTCTTGACTAATTTATTTGCATTTTATCCCAATCTTAGTGAAACTTGAATGCAACAAATTGAAGTGGGCCAGATCTACTGAGCAAAAGCAGATCTGTAGCTACCAGAAGAGTCCCCAAACTGACACCAGCTTTTAGGATTCGATTATCTCCAGTCCTGACCTCTGCATGTCAATTTGGTTCAGAACAAATCCAGCATCTTCCCATTCATGTGTGTCAGGGCATCTTGTTTTCCTTGGGCCAGAGTGTCCCTCATTACTGAGTTCCCACTGTGCCAAGCACTCTGGATAAAAACATCAGAAGCCCACATGGACCTGAGAGAGGCAGGCTGCCACAGCTGGCAAGTGGGGAAGGTTTCATCCATCTCCAGGATCTGCTGCCTGTAATTGCACCATGAGAGCATCACTTTCCTAGTTTACAGGATTTGGTCCCTGTTAAAATGTATATCATGCTGGGTGTGGTGACACACACTTGTAATCCCAGTACTTGAAAGGCTGAGATAGGAGGATTGCAGGTTCAAGGACAGCCTCAGCAAGTAGTGAGACTCTCATCAACCTAGTGAGACCATTTCAAAAAAAAAAAAAAAATAGGACTAGGGGTAGCCTGGAGGTAGAATGTCCCTGGGTTCAATCCCCAGTAACACACACACACACACACACACACACACACACACACACACACACACACACGTACATCATTCTGAAAATCATAACTTTTTTTTTTCTTTTTTAAGCTATTATCAACCACTTTTACCTTCCTAGGAATGAGTATGTGAGAGTAGGTTTTAACCCAGAAGGTAGAAGGACAGAGAATAAGTTCTTGGAAGAGTGGAGGGAGGGGTGGAGTGAAAGAGCTGGAGGAACAGGGTCTCATGCACAGCGGACACAATGTGACCTGTGATGAGTTAACCAAAGATATACTGCTCTTTCTAAATTGGGCAAGAATTGGTCTGACCTTAGGCTGCTTCCTTGGGTGACTAGCAAGTTCTAGCTGAGAAAAAGTTTACAAAATATGAAACAGGTGGCCACAGTTGTTTGGAGTGGACACCAAATGCCAGCTGCTATATCACACTCGAGGACTTTAGTGAGAGAACATATAAAAATGTTTTTTACTTTTTCTTTTACCATTAATTCAAGTGGATTTCCATTTTAAGAAATGTCATAAGGGAGATTCATACCCTGTTTTCAAAGGTTCCATAGAAACTTGAGCCCCCCCCCCTTTTTTGAATCTAAGAAATTCTAATAGAGTCAAATTGGTCATGAGAACTAGTGGTGAAGTTTCAAAGGAAGACAAATGCCATACTGATGTCTGAATGCTAAGGTTCTTTGCTATGTCTGTGAATATAATGCTTGCTTACACATACTAGCAAAGAACACAATTAGCATACTAATCTTATTCTCATTTTAAAGAATGGAAGATTCTTTTGACATAGACAGCTGTCCACAAATAGCCAGGGTGACCTTTGGTCAGTTTTCCATCTGTCTTAGAATAAAACATCAGGACTTGGGGGCACACATTAGCTCTGTGACCTTGGGTAGCTTCCTAAATGGTACTGCTTCTCAGTATTTTCATCTGTAGAATGGGGGCACACTCTGATCTGCCCTGTCCCATAAGCACTTCAGGTTGGTGTATGACCTGCTGTAGAATGCACTCCCAGCCTTTGTAGAAATATTCCTGAGACCCAGGGTTTGCTCAGAGAGTGCTCTGGGGTTTTAGGTTAGCCCCAGGGATCTAAGGAGCTCTTAGGTTCAATGCCTCTGCTGGTTTGATTGCCAATTTCACTGAGTATCTATTTTTCACTACAGTTTCATGAGATTGGTGTACCATAATCAGCAGCAATTGAGGTGTAGTAAAGAAACGTGAAATAATAATAAAGTTCAACTGGGAGTGGTGGCAGATATCTGTAATCCCAGTACTTGGGAGCTGAGACAGGAGGATTGCAAGTTGGAGGCCAGCATGGGCAAGATAGCAAGACCTTGTTTTAAAATAAAAATAAAAAAAGGGCTCAGGGGTAGCTCAGTGGTAGAGCACCACTGGATTCAATCCCCTGTACCACATACACACACATGTGTAATAACAACAATAATATTAAAGTTCTAGGTGTTCAGACAACATATTTAAAATTATAGTAAATTCAAGGTCATTTTTGTAATGATATTGCTTTTGTAATGATATTGCTTTTACCCAGACAGTACACTGTCTTGAGTGGAAAAACATAGTGAGGTTATGGTAACTCTGGGGAACTGCTGTTTGACAGGAGTACCCCCAAAGCTGGAAGTTTTGCAAAAAACAATGTCCCAGGTCAAAGAAGTTCCTCACTGGGTCTCAAGTTTGTAGCAGTGCATACTAATGGGGAGAGAGTCGGACAAAGCCACCTCTCTGTTCTGGTATTCAATCCGTTTTTGGGGGATAGAAAAAGCCTTGTTTTCTTACATTGGAGAAAGAAGCTTGTTTACAAAGTCATACCTTAAGCTATCTCTGAACTCAAAAAAGTCTTAAATAATTGCATCAATCTTTTCTCATCATTAAAAATCAATTTACAAACATGTCAAATGTGCATACAAAATTTTTAGGAGAAAATAAGGCCCAAAGTAAGATAGATAGTAGGGTTTTTTTCCTGACCCTTGAGACCCTTGAGATGTAACCAATAATTCTAATGTCTTCTGCTGAAGATGAGGAATGGGTACTTCTTTTTTTTTTTGCGGTACAGGGGATGGAACCTGGGGACATTCTACTTCCAAGCTACAGCCCCAGCCCTAATTTTTTTATTCTTTATTTGGAAACAGGGTTTCACTAAGTTGTGGAGGGCCTCACTAAGCAACTGAGGCTGGCTGGAAACCCGGATCCTCCGGTCTCAACCTCCCAAATGCTGGGATTACAAGTGTGCACCCGGCTGGGTACTTCTTTTAGCATCTTCATTTGCTAACTAAACTTGCTAGTTACATGAAAACATAAGTAGTTTAACTTACCATTGACTTTTCTTTTCCAAAATTCCTGAGCAGAAGGAAAAATGAGGCTTGGAGAACAGAAAAGGGTTGGGGGAGAAATATGGTAAACCTTAACTAATGGTTATTGGTAGGTCATTGTCATGGTGCTGATGATGCTGTTGATAAAGTTCCCTGAGAAATGTTCCAAAGCAGGGGAACATATTAGTTTGCTTTTTAAGAACACTAAATTATTTTGAAAGTAACTTATGACCCGGGCGTGGTGGCGCACGCTTGTAATCCCAGCATTCGGAAGGCTGAGACCGGAGGATCCAGGTTCGTGGCCTGCCTCAGCTACCTAGTGAGGCACTCCGCAACTTAGTGAGACTCGGTTTCAAAATAAAGAATAAAAAATAGGGCTGGTGGTGTAGCTCGGAGGTAGAATGCCCCTGAGTTCAATCCCCAGTACTGCCAAAAAAAAAAAAAA
>PVLC010019276.1:0-30843 GCA_004027655.1 Graphiurus murinus | reverse complement strand
AAAAAATAAAAAATGAATATATTTGGCAAAATATATCAATCAAAAATATTTACACATTCCATAACTGTAAATGACATTCAAAAAAGTTTTCTAAGTTAATAAGCTATAATAATAATTTAGATAACATGGTTTACAAGAAGATTGCATTATGTGTATCTCTAAATTGTTTAATGTGGACAATACATAAGACCACTGGTTCTGAGCAGATTTAGACTGTGAAAAACAACCAAAACACTGTCTCAATCATTTCAAGAATGCTTTTTGCAATTGTAACCAAGACAGGTTCCTTATTCATTATCATTCACCCAAACTTTATACAACTTAGGCTATTTTAGAGGAGAAAGAAAGAGGAAAAAGAAGAGAGAGAGAGAGAAAGAGAAAGAGAGAGAGAGAGAGAGAGAGAGAGAGAGAGAGAGAGAGAGAGAGAGAGAGAGAGAAAGGAAAGTGAAAACTAGAAACCTGGAAAGCAGGTTGGACAGTCCATTTACCATGGTGTTCTGCTCATTTACCATGGAGCTCAGCTGGCTATGTCAGAATCTCAGTTGTGAGTCTGGTCTGTATCTTTAGGCCTGCCCTTAACCAATCATTTCTGACTCAACCAGAACCAAAGGTTAAGAATTGCTAGAGAACTACCAGCATAGCTGGCTGGTAGTTTCTAAAGACTCCATATGGTTGTCAAGGGGCTTCTGGTCAGCTGAGTGGCAGAAATTGCACCTATGCATTGCTTATCATGCTTGGGCATTGCACTTTGTGCCTGGTTCCTGTGTGTTGTCCCTGAAAACCCTGGGTAGGTTGTGCCATGCCTGTGTGTGCTGGGAGAATTACACTGGTGCACTGAACACCATGCTCCAGTGTGATGAGCCACACCCAGGTGAGCTTTGTGAGTTAAGTCTCTCTTTGGCTTTAATGGAGCCTTTTTTTAAAAAAAAAATATGTGCTCCATAGACCATTATTTCCCTTAACTAGAGACGTCCCCTAACCTTGTTCATTGTGTGACTTTGTACTAGATCGGAATAATAAAAGTATAAACAACAGATCTGAAACTTTATTATAATTCTTATCTTCTAATATTATCAAATAAATTAAGAGGTACTCTCTTTCTTTGAATCTTCTAAATCACCTCAATGAGGCTGGCATAGTGAGTGGACAGACCTGTTTCATATTTCCTAAATAGAATATATACTTACAGTAAGCATTTCATTCTCTTACCTTTCTATTAGCTGTTCTTTGTTCTGAACATATACAAATGAACTGTGACACAACTCAATTACTCATTTTAGCTATCTTAGTCATTTATCTGGAACAGTGAGTGATTGATTCAGTTGCAAAACATTTGTATAGATTGAGTGAAGTGACCAATATGGACCTAAATTACCTATTGTGCCACCCAACCAAAACAGCTCAGCTGGTTCAGTGCTGAGGTAGGCAAACAGTTTCACATCATATATTTTCTTAGAAAATAATGAACCATTACTTTTATTTATAGCTTTTTAAAGATAATATCGGTCCAATTGTGTCAGTGATCATTCAAGTCATAAAATTAATTGTATAAGAAATCACCCAACCTTTTGCTAAAACAAAAACTGTTAATGATTAACAGTCATATCAGAATTTCCTCTAATCTATGTGCAAGTAAAGTACCTGCAAAATGGAATACTGAAGAACAGAAATCCGTTGTTTGACAGGTCTGTTGTATTTATTTTCGTACTCCCTCAATGGTTCATGTAAAATTGAAAAATGCTTCTTGGCTAATTCAAGGGTATACAATTGAGTTACAGAGCACTTTAGTGAAATTTAATTTTATGTTATATATTTTCAAAAGATAATTTGCTTTAATTTTTGCAATTCTATATGTCAATGTAAATGGTTAATATAACAAATTAGTACATACATTGCTAAAAGTAAAATTCTATATATGTATTGCTTAAATTCATATAATATAATTATTTGATAGAAGAAAACTCAATATATACTCACATAATAAATTTTATACATTCAAAATAATAGGTATAGGAATAATCTCTGATAAACAGTAAAATAAACATAAAAGGCTTGAATACATAACTTAATTTGTAACAATTTTACATATATACTATGTCAAAATTATTATAAGATATACTACTATAGTAGTCAGACACTATAACTTAAGCCAATATAATGATATATATGATTTCCCCTATAAAACAAGAAATTAATATAAGCAAATTTTTTTATAAAATACATATTCTTTCAAATTAATTGAATAAATACAATTTTATCAGGATAATGTATACAAGAATAAAGTTGACTATAATCTGGAAAACAATTTATTTCTTGATTTGCTCAACCATTCTACTCTTTTAACTAACCTCACTTATGTAATTATTTATGATGACCATAGATTAATGATAAAATCAAATTACATCGATGAGGATATTGTTGTTATCACTAACATTTCATGAATGTTATTTTAAGGTCTCTAAAACTCCACTGTGATTAATATCCCAGAAAAGTTTACATAAATTTTATGCATAGAAATGTAATCTCAACTTGACAAAATGATAAGATCTCAGATTTTTCTTTTTGACATTGCTTTGGAATGCAGTTTGCAAACTGAAGAGCTGAGTCTTATTCATTGTGTGAAAACAGCTCAAGCCTTCACTTTCTTTTCTTTCATTTTCTCTGTGTGTGTGTGTGTGTGTGTGTGTGTGTGTGTGTGTGTGTGTGTGTTACTGGGGATTGACTAGGAGCATTCTATCTCTGAGATACACACCCAGCCTCAGCCTCATGTTATTTTTTATTTTGGAACAGGGTCTCATTAAGTTGCTGAGGTGGGCCTTCAACCTGTGATCCTCTTGTCTCAACCTCCCAAGTACTGGGATTTCAGGTGTATACCACCATGTCCAGCAGTGCCTTCCTTTTCTTTGTACTCTCACCATCCTCCTTATCTCTTGCTGAAGCTGATCATTGTGTCTCTGAGACTTGCTGCAGGTTGTACTGCAATGCTCTCCTGGGAGCTTCTATCTCAGTGATACCTGATATACTGGCTTCATTTTGTTGCTGCTTTAGACTTTGCAACATGCCTCAGGGGCTCTTTTAATTCAATATCATTAGAACTGCTCTGCATTCCAACTATGAGTTTCTTTTTTTATGATAATGCACTACCATATACAATATTTACGCTGTTTGCTCTGCCAGTAAAGGTAGTGTTTCTTCTCATTTGCAAAGAAGGCAGGGTCTCTGCACAGAGTTTATTCAGCACAAGTAAGGGGGTTGATGATAATACAGAGGAAACTACTCTCTGAGCCCCCTCTTGGAAATCTGGAGCAGTATCTCACTCATGAACTTTTGCTAATTCTCCTGAGATATGCCACAGTTCCAAGATTAAGTGGTTCTTTTTCTTTTTTGAATCATTTTATCCCTCCCAGAAACCTTCATTCCATTTGGACTTCATAATCCATTAGACTTCTCATTCTTACCTGTATATATTTAAGTAGTAGTCAATAATAAGATTAGATTTTCTTTCATTCATGGAAATCAGAATATGTGGGAAGATTTGTGTTATTGATATATCTAAGCCTCAGCTTCAATTCAACCAGAATACATTGATATCAACTGCTCTGATTTACCCACTTACCAGATGGATACTTTCATTGGGCAGCTTCTGATTAGTGATATAATACAGCAAAAAATAATGCATTGTATGTGGGGTTATTTCTAGCTGTGTGTTAGAGGCAGCAGCAAGAGGAAAGGATGGTGAAGACTTCTTAAAATAATTTATAGATAGCCAGGGGTTGTGGTACACATCTGTAATCCCAGTATGTGGGAAGCTGAAAAGGGAGGATTACAGGTTTACAGCCAGCATGCCGCAATGTAGGCAATGTAGCAAGAGCATGTTTCAAAATAAATAAAAAAGGGCTGGGGATGTATCTCAGATATTGAAGGCCCTTGGATTCTACTCCCAGTAACACATACATCATACAGGCACACACACACACACACACACACACACACACACACACACACACACGAGAGAGAGAGAGAGAGAGAGAGAGAGAGAGAGAGAGAGAGAGGAGAGAGAATGAGAATGTGAGCACATGTGTGCAACAAGCATTTAACATTTACTTATTTTTAGTAAGGTTTGGTAAGATAAGTGGAATAGTTCTTCCCCCTCAAGAAAATTTCCTTCAAGAAAAATTATTTTTTTCTTTTGTAGAAAAAAAAAGAGTACCTCAAAGTTATGACAATAATTAATTTTTCCAGATATTTTATCTTACGCATTTGTAATGTATTTCAAGAAGATTGATTACACTATATAATAAGAACATTAGCATGAGCATAATTATAAAAATAATATAGTGATAATATTTCAGATACAATATTGAACTACAAATCCCTGTCTTTTCCTTTCTCTCTTATTGCCTATATTCCTTTTAATTTTCTCAATTTTTTATAATCTTAAAATGTTTTGTGCCTTTGACTATTAGAAAAAATATAAGAAATATTAGTTAAGATAATTGAAAAACAGTTCATGAGTTATATTGAAATTGGAGTGGTAGGGTATAGCAAAAAATTAAGAGTTTTAGAGAAAAAATTAGAGACTAGGAATGATTTGGGAATTTGTCAGAAAGATTGAAAATTTCAGAACTGATAGAGAATCTTCCTGGCAGAATTGTATGTTCATTATTCTTTGTAAATTCTTCAGAATCCACAGGAGATCTTCAAAAAATCCCTACAATGTTTGTCAAATATTTCAATCATAATTTACTTGCAATATAATTTATGCAGAATTTATAGTTCAATATGTTTTGACAAATATATACACCTATGTAACTACAACCAAAATCAAGTTACAATATATCTCCATCAATCACTCAAAAAGATTGTCAAGCTATTTTACAATAAATCCTGTACACTGACAGTTTCTATAACCCTGTCATCCAAGACACACCAGCAATAGTAAAGCAAGGTATACTTTATATTAATGCAGATGAATTTTATATTTAATAAAATTTTATTTGCTTAAATTATGTTCTATATACTCTATTTGTCTGACTTCTCCTCATAATGGTATTGAGATGCATCTAAGTTGTCAAGGGTATGAGTGGTTTACTAATTTTATTTTTTATACTTTATTGGTGCATTACAGTCTCACATCATAATGTAGTTCACAGTGATAGTGATATTCATGTACACAGCACTTCGTGAGCTTCTCCTCGGCTCCTTTCTGACCAACCCCGCTAACCTGTACAAGACATGGAGATTGGCATTGGTATTCTCACATATGTACGTAATATCAGTGGAAATGTTTCCTTCATTAATTCACCCTCCCCAAGACCAGTTCCATCACTCCACTGGTTTCTCCTCCAGTATCTAAAGTCCCTCTGGTATCACAATTACTCCTTGGCTTCTGCATATGAGAAAAAATCATACGACCCTTCACTTTCAGTGACTGGCTGATCTCACTTAACATAAGAAAAACAAATGTATGTTCCACTGTGCGTATTTCCCATAATTTTGTGATCCATTCATCTATTGATGGATATCTGCTTTGGTTTTATAATTTGGCTACTATGAATTGTGCTTCTATAAACATATATATATATATATATATATTACTATAATATTTTTAATTGTGGAGTGACTGATATCTTCATGGTATGGTTATAATACAATTTGGCTTTAAATCTTTTTTATTTCATTTTCTATACGTAAGGTATATTATTATTATGCTTCCTTAATTTTAATTTTTTTTTTATTCTTTATTTTGAAACCGAGTCTCACTAAGTTGCAGAGTGCCTCACTAGGTAGCTGAGGCTGGCTGCGAACCCGGATCCTCAGGTCTCAGCGTCCTGAATGCTGGGATTACAAGTGTGTGCCACCATGCCCGGCCCTTAATTTTAATTTTAATAGACAATATTTACACATACTTATGAAGTATAATGAGATGTTTTGCTTTATATATAAATTGGACAGAGATCTATTTAGGGTAATTAGCATATCTATCACCTTAAATATTCCTGCACTACACATTGGTGGAATTTACTCCTAGATTTTGGCTATTATCAATAGTTTGTTGTGATCTTTCATGTATAAGTCTTGGTGTAGTCTATACTTTTATTTCTCATGAATAAATACCTAGGAATGCAGTTATTGGACCACATGGTATACTTATACGTGACTTTGTAATAAACTTCCAACATTTTTCAATTTACAATCTATTTTTCATTTCTACCATCTGTGAATAAGAATTCTATATGCAAT
Organism: Graphiurus murinus; assembly: GCA_004027655.1. NCBI lineage: Eukaryota > Metazoa > Chordata > Mammalia > Rodentia > Gliridae > Graphiurus > Graphiurus murinus. The sequence goes on along the minus strand of PVLC010019276.1, from coordinate 24,600 downwards.
GCATTCTCACCAACACTTGATCTTTATATGGTCAAAATGTTTTCTTTGTACTTTTTAAGTTCTAGTAATTTCAAATAGTATAGTAATATATTATTGTGGATCTATTTTGCGTTTCTACAGTTAACTGTGATTTCTCTCACCATCACTAGTCATCTTATAGTTATTCATCATTTGTATAACTTTTCTTTTAAATGTGTATTCAGATGGTTACCTCAATTTTACACCAAATAATTTTCTTTCTTATTACATATGATTTAAGTTGACTAAAAAAGTCATTTTAAACATATTTGTCTTTCAAATATTTTCTTCTTGCCCATAACTTGTTTTTGTTATGTTCTTAAAAATTGAACAGAAATTTTGTGACATTTTTCAATTATCTTATTTGACAAATGCTTGATGCAATTTGTGTCAGAGGTAAGGAATCTTTGTCTAGCCCAAGGTCAGAAAGATTTTCACTTATACCTTCCCTTAGAACTATCATAGTTTAAGGTGCAGGCCTGTAATTAATTTTGAGTTTATTATTGTTTATTGGTTCTAGTAAAGATGAGGTTTTTTATGTATATCGTATTGAATTGTTTCACTGCCCCTCATTTTGCTCTTTTATTTGTTTTCTTTGGGTTATCTCTGGTTTTCTAAACAGAATAATGCTGACCTCATTAAATAATGGGAAAACTCATTTTTATAATTTTTATATGTTTTGTATCATGATTTCCTTAAAAGTTTGATAGAGATCACCAGTGAAGAAATTTGTACCTAGAATTTTTTATTCTTTGCAGGAAAGTGAAAGTATAATTTCAATATTATTAAAAGATACGGGCCAGATGTGGTAGTGCATGCCTATAACTTAGGAAGTTGAGATAGAAGGATTAGAAATTTACAGCCAGGTTCAACAACTTAGACCTTCAGCAACTTAATGAGATCCTTTTACATACACACAAAGATACAGAGATAGATATTGGATTTTGAATTTTTATTTTTTAATCTTATATTCTATGGTGCTGGGGATATAACCCAGGACCTAAGAAGGCTGGGCAAGCACTCTACTGCTGAAATATACCTCCATCCTCTGTTTCTTCTTGATTCAATGTTAGTAGTCTGTAACTTTCAAGTAATTTGGGTAATTTTGTCTGTTCTTTCAAATGTATTGGCAAAAATATGTTTATAACATCCCTTTTTATCATTTTAATATCTGTGCAATCAATATTGTTGACTATTCCTTCACTCCTGATATTTTAATTTATTCTCCATGGTTTTATTGATCAATCTAGCAAGAGGGTTATGGGTTTTAATGAACTTTTCAAACTGTAATGTTTTCTCTTTACTAGTTTTCTCTATTGTCTATTTATCTGTTTTCTATTTCCTTGCATTTTGTTCTTAATTTCTGCCTCTACATTTTTTGGATTTATTTTTTTTAATATTTCAGGTGGAATCAATCTTAGATTTTCTTATTTTCTGAAATAATATATATATAATATATAATACATATATATATATATTGCTGTAGCCACTGCTTTAGGTATATCACCCACATTTTTAAATGCTGTATATTATTGTTATTCGATTAAAAAATCTTGTAAATTTATTTTGGCCCACAAATTATTGAGAAATGTATGGTTTTGTTTCCATATACTTTAAGGTAGCCCAGAAATTTTTATATTACTTAATTCAGCAATCGTTCTTGAATGCTTTCTAGTGTTAGTCAACATACTAGAGATATAAAATAAAATAAACATAAAAGTGAAACAAAATAAAACAAAAAGCTCTCATGATCTACTTTCTGATGGCCATATACAGAAAGCAACAATACTAATAAGAAAAATGTATATTATAGATACTGATAAATTCTAAAAGAAAAAAAAAAAGCAGGATGTTTTTTTGCAGATAACTATAGCTACAGGATACAATATACAGTGTGAAATGAAATCTTTTGAGGAAAATCTGAAGGACAGGAGAGACCCTGAGGGAGCTAGAGGAAAAGTAGTAAGAGAAAAGATCAAAGAAGAGTTATGTTGGGGTGAAGGACACACAAGCCATAGAACCCATAAACCCTTTTGAGGGTTTAGACATTTGCTATCAGTGAGAGAAATCTCTACTGGATTTTTCTTAGCAGAGAAAGAAAAAAATTCTGACTTTTTTTTAAAAGGATCATTCTGAATACAATGTAGAAAACTGTCTTAGCCAGTTGTGTCACTATAATAAAATACCATAGACTAGATACTTTAAAAATAAAACGAATTTATTTTCTCACAGTTTTGGAGGCTGAGAATAGCAAGGCCCAGCACATTTGGTTGTCTGGTGAGATCTGCCATCTCCTGCCAAGAGGATACCTTGATATTGCATACTTTCATAGGGAGGCAAACTTGATTCTCCTGTTACTGGACCCAGAAAGGCAAACAAGTCAAATACTTTTGTGGACCTTAATCACATTCACAAGGAAAGCGACACTCACGACCTAATCACCTCTTAAAAGCCTTCCCTTTGGCTATAAAATTTCAACACATGAATTTTGAAGGAGGCAGATTTATACTGTAGCATTTTCTAGGTGGATAGGAGCTGAAGCAGAAGCACCAAAAAAAGAACTAATAATAATCCTGGTTAAGATGATTTGGTTTGTACATTAAGTAACAGGGGTGGTGCTTAAATGTGTCCAAATTATAGACATATTTTCAAACAGTATATTGAAACCTAGGTTTATCTTACTCCAAAATCCATGTGGCTTTTGATTTTCTCCCTTATTTCTATTCCCTTTCTACTTGCTAAAATAGTAATTTTAGTGTACAATTATTCACTGTTCAACAAATTTATTGAAGTTAAAATTTATTAGTTAAAACGTATGATGAATTTAAAATTCTTCAGATAAAATTGAAACAAATAAGCTTTGATACAAATGTGTGTAAGTGTGTGTGTGTGTGTGTGTGTGTGTGTGTGTGATGGTCAATATTTTAAATTGAGGTATTTATTATAAAAATAAAAGGTCACTATGCTTTGAATTTTTAATGCAAATAATGTTAAGCAAAATGATAAAGAAAATTAATTAGATACAAGCAGTGGAAATGCATGAGGGGAACATAGCATATTTAAGAGTTCATAAATAGTAAAGTAATAAAGAATGATTAAGGGTTAAAAATAAACAATAATAAACAAACATAGAATATAATACCACAAGATATAAAAATGCAGTACAGTAGCCAAGTTGAAGCAATAAGCTCTTGGCTATATCTGTAATTCAATTATTTCTCCTGATTAAACTAGTATTAAAAATACAGATTCTACATGATAGGAGACATACTGACTTTAGGTACATTATCCAGCAATAAAATAGTTAAAAATAATTTAAACACAATATACATATACCATTTCTTTTTTTTTTTTTGCGGTACTGAGGATTGAACTCTGAGGCATTCTACCTCCGAGCTATACCCCCAGCCCTATTTTTTTATTCTTTATTTTGAAACTGGGTCTCACTAAGTTGCGGAGTGCCTCACTAGGTAACTGAGGCTGGCCGTGAACCCGGATCCTCAGGTCTCAGCCTCCCGAATGCTGGGATTACAAGCGTGCGCCACCACGCCTGGCCCCTACATATCCATTTCTATTGAGCAGGTTAGGAAATACATGTAGCTGCAGAAAGGGAAAAAGGCCAACATATTTCTGGTTACTTTATCTCCTGCACACCATCTCCAGTTATTTTCAAGAATGTAACTAAAAGGCTTAACCAAGGTGATGGAGAGGGGAAATGTGCTTCTTCTCCTTCAATGTAAAAAAGAGAGATTATGTTAAAGTTTTAAGAATAATTCAGTTGGTAGAAATGCAAGTTGTTATTCACCTTGATTGCTGAAACCTTGGAAATATACTAAGTATAGGCAAAAACCAGAGGCACAGAAACATTGTGTGATAGATTTATTCATACCAAACTGTCTGATACATTCCTTTTCTGAGAAGTAAGATTTTGATACAAACAGACTCTGATCTTTTTTTAAGTTCCTGATCACCTTCATCTGTGCATCAAAATCCTCTACTAAAAGTCTGCCCAGTATTTTATGGAATTGCCATTCCTGCTCTGACTTTGAGAATGAAATGAGGTGATAGATCTTGCTGGACTGAAATATTTGACAAGTGTGATCCATTCTGTTGATGAATTATTTCTTCCTTTGCAAATATGACTCATAATTCTAATTAGATAACCTAAAATAATATATGATTTTCTTATTGGAAAATAATCTTCTGATAGTCTAGAATACAATAGTTTGATAATTGGGGTATTATATGGGACATTTCTTATATAAAGACAAATTTATATTGCTAAAATTATTGTTTGTCATTCACTAGGTTTCATCTGCTGTTGTAATTGCAACTAAATTGTAGCTTGAATGATATTATGACTCATTATATTAATTACTCTCTCCATATTTCCCAGTGAGTCTGTGTAAATAATTAAAGGAAATCCTTATGTCAAATCACATTAGTGAAATAATATATCAAACACTTTTTACAGCAAATCCAAGATACTCATGATTTAACACTTTATGTCCCGATTACAAGAAATGTGATAGCACATATTCTGAATAAAACATTTATAAGCTCATTTTTGGCAACCTCCTTAAAAAGCAATTTACTTGTGTTACAACATTTAATTTCCTTAATTTTCCCAGTAAGTCTTTAATAAACATATTTATTTATATTTTATTTAAATATAATGAAATGTTTTGATATCACATTAAATATATTTATATTTATTGTATTATTTAAAAATAATAAATTGAATAATATTTTCTATATCACCCAGATGGTAAAATGTACAGCTAAGAATGCAGCATAAGTTTTGCTACAGGATGCAGGCATAGTCTTCCATAAGCAAATATTCAATATGAATCTACATTTGCAAGGTGTATTAATACCTAGCATTATATTGTCTCTCACATTTTAATAATAAGCCAGAAGAGTATTTATTTAATTTCTCTAATTAGTATTTAATTAATTTCTCTAGGTTTTATCAGGACAAAACCTATTATTATTGTGGTAAAGTTTAAAAAATTTGATTTATGTGAGTGCACAATAGAACCTCTGGTAAACTTAATTTTGATGGATGGTATTGTGTTGGTAATTTGGGCCTGAAATCAAGCTTGTCTGAGTGTAAATTATAGCTCCAAATTTATTGGTTGTTTTTATTTGAGCAAATGTCATACTCATTTATACCTGTGAAATAGAAATAATAATATGTAACATGAACTTTGTTAATACAATTAAATATGATGACATATCCCAGATAACTAAGACAATATTTGACTCATAGAAGTGAATGATAAGTGTAAATTTGTATTTTCCCCTATTCTCTTTTTTAGAGGGTTCTATTTTAAACACATGAATTGTCATATGTGCATGTACAGACAGTTCTCACTGTAAGCAAAGTTCTTTGCACAGTATTTAATTAACAGTTCTTGTGATTTAGGCTATAACAATTTAGTCAAAATGAAGCATAGATTTTTTCATACACAATCACTTTGCGAAAATAAAATTGATGAGTTTTATGATTTCAATTTGGAAATTCAACTGCAAAATGTAAACTTTTGAGTTGCTATGGAAACACATTACATCATTATGTTATGCTTAGTTCCCAAAGACAAACATTTTAACAGGATTTTATATCGAAATTTGGTATGAAGTAAAGGATTCAAAATTTATTTTGAACTTTATTTTCACTAGTCTCTTATTAGTCTTTTAATTGAATGCCAGAGAAACCTTTGAAATACTTTTGCTGTAATTTATGTCTCACTATTTTTACACAATTGAAAGAATGAGCATTTATATGCCAGCCTTTTATCTTAGAATTAGACCCTAATTTAAATCTTATTTGTTTATATTCCAATGGCATTATTTCTAAGAAAAGTCATTTCCTATTTCCTTATAATAAGTACTGCTATATACACAGATAAAAAATTTAAAGAAAATTATGCCAAAATATGTAGTCATAATTCTAACTAAAAAATAATTACTATAAGTATCCCATTTGAATTTGTCCAAATCAAGTACAAGTACAAATGACATTAGAAGATTATTTTTTCAATCAAATCTAGCATCAATATCTTGATTTCTAATACCATTCTTCACTTAAAAAAAATTATCCTTGGAGAAATGACCGATTCTAGGATGGAGCCAAGAAATATACAACATGAACCTAGAGAATCTTGTAGTGTAAAAGAATAGAAAAGGACAAAAACAAAAATACCACACTCATTTAGTATATCAATGTATATTAAGTGTCCTAGGATTAGTGACTTCAATTCTAAAAAAAAAAATAAAAAAGTATTCATATCATATACATATTCCAGTTTCCAGGAAGGGACAAGGAAGAAACAACAAAGAGAAAGACTCTAGAGAAAAATTTCTCTATATTTAACAGCCTCACATGAGGTCACATAAAACAACTGCCTTCACCCAACATTAAACAGAACTCTATCATATGGCTAAAACTAGATTCTAAAGAGCATCAGAAAAAGGTCTCATATTAAGATGCATTATCATCCATGCAAATTAAAAACATTACTAATAAGAAGGAAATATATCTTAAGTAGATATCAGTCTCAGCCTTCTTAACAATGAAAGTATTATAGTTCTTTAAAAATTGTTTATGCCATGTATCTTCTGACATTTTATTTTATCTCCTTCATTAGTAAAGAAGATTGATATTCTGTCATGTCTTTAATGGCCATTTGTATTGTTTATTTCTGGTATTGTATATTTATGAGACAAATATATTTATATTTGTGAGATAGTCTTGAGAGACAAATCAAGGGCAGAGTAAAGCAAAACTGCCATTCAACTAATATTGACTAAAGGAAATTTACTTGATGGTTAGAAATGAGCCTGTTGCAAGTACAGAGTAACTCCTTACAATTGAATATATATTTTTAGTGGTGTATTATAATTATATATATATTAGTGAGGTTAAAATTCATACAAAACAGACACGCACTCAGGTCTTGGTATGACTCCCTTCAGATCCCACCCTACTCTCTAACCCTCCCCATAAATAGCAGATACATTGGTAATTACACCTTTTTGTGTGTGTGTGTGTGGTACTGGAGTCCTACTTTTTATTCTTTATTTTGAAACAGGGCCTCACTAAGTAGCTGAGGCTGGTGACAAACCTGGATCCTCAGGTCTGACCCTCCCAAGTACTGGGATTACAAGCCTGTACCACCATGCCTAACTGATACCTTTTTTGAAGAACAGAAATATTAGATGATTCATCATAATGCATAGGAAACTGTAAATTTCCTGTTAATTGTCATTTTTGTAATGTAAGTCACTGTATCTCCAGAAGAACCTAATTCAGAGTAATTATTTTATTAGAGAAAGATCATGAGCACATTTTATTATTTTTTTCTAATTATCAACACAAAATTTTTATTAGTTTCTACCAAAAAAGGTGTACATGGTAGAAATAGCAGAAAGACTAATCAAGAGATTAAAGTTTTTCTTAGAACCAAGATTAGTCAGGAAGACTTCTTTACAGATAAATAGAAAAATAGAAGATTACTAAATACATTACACTCTATGGGCTATTTTTTTTTCTTTTTGGTCATTACTTATACCAAGATTCAATTAAAAATTTCTGAAAATTTTCAGCAATGTCTACCCGAGAACAAAAAGTAAAATTTTCAGTGTAAGTGAAGATAGATTTTAGTCTTATTTTTAGACAATTTTTTAAGATTATGATTATATTTCATATCCCCATAGTCCTTACTCAGAGAGCAACCTCTTTCTTTTTTTGAGAAAGAACAAACTAAATTTTCAATTAGCACCAGAATTCTTTCCATTAATACACAGTCAACCTTGTTATAGATGCTATTGAGTATGCAAAGATTAACAGAATTTCAATTACAAAATTTGGACAGAAAGCCATAATGACATAAAAACACTGACAAATTAAGCTAGAACTAGCTTTAAGACATTTTTATTCTATTTTTTCACTAGCAATATAGATGGGTAAATGTCAACAGCAATGTTGTTGAAGATATATGCTTGCATTTCTTACTAATTAAACAAAAGATTAATGGTTCTCTAAATTAAATTTCACAAAATGAAGCCACTACCTTCTGATTTACCTTTCAGGTTAAAACAGAACAAAACCCAAGGATACTTCTATTTCAGTCTTTAAACAAAAATCCAATATTAATATAAATGATACTATAATGAAATAAACACACAACTATGTTTCAGGTTCCACAACATAAAACATTGTGATACAACTCTCCTACAGTAAATTGCTTTATATCTACTTTATGTGTGGTGCTGGGGTGGAACCCAGGGCCTTACACATGCTAAGCAAGTGTTCTTCCACTGAGTTACAGCTCCAGACCTTAAAAATAAATTAAACTGTCTATTTGAGTAACAAGCAACTCATGAATTGGGGAATGGAGAACAAGATTGAAAGAAGTATAGTGTTCCCAAGACAATTTTGTACCCATAAAGAGTATCAAAGATAGTGCATCATAGCTATTAACAATGAAATAAAAATAATGACTACTAATAATGGAAAGCATAGGGAAACTTACTACTGAGTGTTACAGAAACACATCTGTATATTCTCTATGAGTCCTTTCAGGACTATGAGTGTGTCCACAAAGCAGATGACAATTTGTAAAAATTCAATGACAAATTTATGAAGATTCTATGAGACAAAAGACAGCTTCATAGCCAGGTGCAGAGTTGCAGGCCTTTATACATGGTACTTGAGATATTGAGATGGGAGGAATCCATGTTCCAGGTCAACACATATAACTCAGCCAGACCTTAAAATAAGGTTGCTCATTTTCATATCTCTAATGTTTCTATCAGTTTTCCTCTTGACATTTTTATCTTTGGAATTCTTCTGTTCACCTAGCATATTGGCTGAAAGTGAGGTTATATAACAGAATGTATACTCATCTGGTGAATCTTTTTGCTCGTTGGGTTTCTGTTGTTCTTTATCCATCTATTTCTGAAGTTTTAATGCAAATAAGCAGTCATTCTCTTCTTGATTTTGTCTTTCAAGATGTAGGTTCTCCAAATTCATTGGTTCTTAGATAAAGTTTATTTCTCCTTCCTGTTGATTTGAGGAAGATTTTGGTAGCATTTTTGTTCTTTTTGCAGAAAAGCATGAATGACTGACAACTTCAGATGAAGATTCCAGTTTTGTTCTTTGGGAAATCTGTTTCTCAATGAGTAGAGGAGATACTGTTTCATTTCTCAGCTGAGCTGCAACCAATTTTCATAGTATTCCCACTCTGTTTTGCCACAAGGCTTAACTGCAACTTTCTCCTGAGTTGGGATTACCAGTTTTAAGTCTCTCAAGCTGGGCAAAGAGCCTTTATCATCACAGCTTGTTGTTGCATTCCCCTTTCCTTCCAAGTGCCCTTGTGAGCCATAGGCATAAAATTGAAGCACAGGTGCCTGTGTTAAGACTTTGTCCCTTGTTTGCCATGTGAAGGCCTAAGTGTGGAGACACCCTGGCACTGCCCTCAGCCAACTTTCTGTGAGAGCTTGTGCGTGTGGCCTGCCCATCAGTTCTCAGCAGTTCTCACTCATGGAATTAGCTTTTCCTGCCTGTCTTTTCTCCCCAGGTTCCTCCTCTGCCAACAATCTCTGGATGTCCTGGTTTTCCTCTTCCTCAAAGGCCCTGTGCATGGCCTCCATCTTCCTCATCTCCTGTGGGTGTTCTAGCCTCACTTCCAACTTCTCAACCTTAGGCTAGACAATGCTAGCATTCCTTGTAATAGCATTTCTGGATGGTCCCCCACAGCTCTGTATTGACAAAGAAGGTTCCTATGGGTCCGGAACTGAGTCCATGAAGAGATCCAATGAGAAAAGAAGGGACAACACAAGTTTGCCTTTATGATGTCAACTGAAGGAATGCCTTACACAGTGTGTGGTTACAAGGAAGGCTGATAGACTCCATGAGGATTTCCATGCATGCAGATCTGGCACTGGCATTCAGAAAGGGAAGGGTCACATGTCTGGATGCAGTTGGTTTAATAAGTCTGCTCCAGGCTAGGATGCTCCCCATTGTGTCTTTGGGCCTGTGAGGACTCATGTCCTGCCACTTCTGCTGAGATGCTATTGATTATTGTGGAGCCTAGAGAAAAAGTACAGGTCAGCAGTGAGGATATGTCTCCATCCACCCTCTGCACAGCCACAGATGAGTGTTAAGTCATGTAAGGATGACTATACAGGTTATCATGCATAGCTTCAGATGTATATATAGTTACATAAGCATGACTAGGTAACATGCAATATTCATGTGCATGTTATGCTGTTGTGATACACTTCATTTTTCCAGGAACCCTATAAAAGAGACAGGACTGTACATAAGACTGCTTTTGTTCTCCTCTGTATGATTTCTTCTCCATGTGATTTCTTCTCACTGGGGATTTATTATGAGCAACAGAGACACAAGGTCCTAAGACCAATGAGTCATGTCACATACAATTTGTGTCTTTTCACAATGCTGCAAGGGTTATTCAACACTCGAAGGTTATAGTATGCAGGAACTTATCAGGAAATTGTCTAAATAAAATTAAGCTAAATTCATATACTGGGTGGCTGCTTGGCCAAAGCCAATTAGCAACAAATGAGCATCAAATACTAAACTTCATACTAGCAAATCTAACAATTTAGGTTGACCAAGTATATTAAGCAATATACAAATCCTAAAACTTAGAGCACTTCAAATATTCAGCAAAATAATACAATATTTTAAAAAATGGGGAGTAGGGAATAATGAACCAAGACCAGGAATGGAAGAGGAGATTCAAGAGTTAGCATGGGCACCAAGCTGGTCAGAAGATGGTCAGTGAGAAAAGTATGACTGGAGCAAGTTGCTGGATTGGAGTCATACATAGGAGCAGTCTGTCATGGCATAAGCAGAGCTCAGCCTGCTGTATGTGGGAAGGCCACTGTCTTTATTGGACTTTCTGGGAATTTCCCACAGTCTTTGCAAGCTCATTTAGGCTTAAAGAACCTGCCAGGATCTTGATGTAAGTTTATCAGAGGTGAGAAAGCATTTTATAATTCAAGTATCCATTATCAACAGCAGCACAAATGTGCTGATCTGAGACCTCTGACATGTCCAAACAAGTTTCTGAAGCTATATCCTGGCATGTCTAAATAAGTTGTTTGTAGTTCATAAAATTTTTTATATCCCATACTTTATACAGAACCTCAATGCTTAAACCCCCCTGCAACTGCAGATGGCCCCTGACAGGGACCCTGACACTTGGTGTAGTCAGCAGAATGAGGTTAGTACCCCCAGCAACACTCTGGAGGAGCAGCTCTGGAAGGAACTATCTAGGGTGAATAAAATGTGACCCCTGGCCTGCCTATGGTGCCTGGTAGTAGACTATCTGGTAGCAGGGACCCTGGTACTTTCCCCAGCTGGATGAAATCCAGAAAGCTTTAAGAGTTTTGGAGCCACAATATTCAGAGAAAAGCCTGGTGGGTGAAGCCCACTGGATCCTCATACAACCTCCTCCTGGGTAGTTTAAAGGGATTGTGAACCCCAGGAGGATTGAGGGAGACCAGGAGATTGCCAGTGCATACCATGGGGATCACAGAATGCCACCCCAAAGCCAACACTTAAGATATATGTAGCTGACTTTCCCCAAATCTAGGAACTCAGCCAGAGCACTTGGTTGTCCAGGGGAACTGGCTGACCTGAAATTTAATATGGAATTGATATTTACTGATTCCCCCCACAATGTGCAACACATCCTGGAATTAGTTTATATGGGAGTAGATAGCACCCTCCTTTTAGAAATTTTGAATAAATTTACCAAACCTAAGGTTGACATAGAGGGTTATGGGGGCCATTTCATTATGGTTTGACTTGCTCTGGTGACTTTGGGAATTGGATGTCTGGCTCCTAAGCAGTATGATGTGTATATATCCCTCATAGTTGAGCATATCCCTGGGGTGGACATGTTGCAGGGATTGACTATGCAGACAACTATTAGAAAATTCTGCCTATGGGTGCACCTGCCCATACATACAGGGATGAACACACCCTATTCTTCCCCATATGTCTAATAATTGGGACCCCGTATATTACTGCTCTGGTATCATGTGAGGTGGGTCGCATGATGATTCTATCCTTTAGCCTTGGTCTTCTCATGGGGTAATACTATAGATGTATAATTATAGGTAGAAGCCTTAGCCCAACATATTGCAGAAGCTTTAAATAAATCCCATTGGGCTCTTTCCCTTTTGATGGATGAAATAACTCAGATGCAGAAGGTAGTTTTGCAGAATATAATGGCACTAGATATGTTCACTCTTGCTCAAGGTGGAATGTGTGCTCTTCTCCATGTAGAATGCTGTGTATACATTCCAGTCCACCATCAGCAGGTACTAAAAGCCTTAGCAGAGATGGATGTGGAAGTACAGGCTATTTAGGCCTTACAATCTGGTGGAGGCCACTGGGCTTCTCCTGGAGATAGGTATTGACTATCTTCACCTGTGTGCCTGTAGAACTAAAAGTCTTCTGTTGTGTCCTTTATTTCTATTGTGGTCTTTGGACTTAGTGTAATGCTTTTTGGGTCAAATCATGCACCACAACCCTATAGGGGGTAGAGTGTGGGGCACAGAGGAAGTACAGGTCAGCAATGAGGATATGACTCTCTCACCTTGCACAGCCTGAGAAGAGCATTTACTTATGTAAGGATGACTAGGCAGGTTATCCTGCACAGCTACAGATGTGTATATAGTAATGTAAGCATGACTAGGTAATATTCAATACACATATACAAGTTACTCTGATGTGGCATGTACCATTTTTCTTGGACTCCTATATAAGGGATGGGTCTGTAATAAAGCTGCTGTTGTTCTACTCCAGATGATGATTCCAGGTGCTTTCTTCTCCCTGGGGATCTTACCTCTGAAACTACCATTGTTAAGTGCAGCTGGCCCCTAACAGGGTCCCTGACAGTTATTTTATTGTTTAAATAACTGTTATAGAAAGTAGGACAGCTAAGGTGATTCATGACAAAAGAGGACAAAATATGGCTTTACAGTAATTCATGTTAAAATTCTACCCTGTATCAGGAATTTGTGTAATTTTAAATACAGTGCTAACCCAAGGATGCAGAGAATCTGAAGATTAGTTTTCAAACTTTAAGATGATCCTTGAGTAAAATGTATCATGAAATCCTATTCCTTTCATTTTTCTTATGTTGAATTAAAAATATTTAAAATATTTGCATATTGTTTAATTAAAGCATTCCGAAAATATTGAAAATAATTTTTTTCTGAAGTAAAGATGCACTTAGTTTTTTGTAGACACTAAGAAACATATAGAAAATGACCCTGAATGCATTACCTTATTCTCTAATCACCAAAACATAATTTTGCTTAAGTGCATAAAGTATCTGCAAATGTCAAGACATTAAAAAGTATTTTGGCATGCTTAGCTTTATTAATAAAACTAATGTCCTTGAAATCTGCTTTCTCTGTTCCTTCATGGTTATAAACACAATCATTTTCTGTAACAATAAAGCTTACTCCCTTCTCTCACCCCTTAGTCATAATAATAAGATAGAAAAATTGAGGAATGTGGGTCAAAAATCTATGAGAATTTTTTACTAACTAATACTAATAAATAAAAGATGTGAATATTATTTTATCTATCTCCACAAAGGTAGGAGAACATGGCAGGATGAATTTAAACAGGTGTAAACCAAGACATTGAAGCCAAGAAATAATGGTAATAAAATGCTATTACAATCTCATATCTAGTTGAGAAATAGCACATTTTTATCCAGAATCTTGGCTGCCAAACTAAGGCAATCAGCCAACACAATTCCAGTTAAATAAATCTACCTAGAAGAAATCAGTTATTTTTGGAAACAAAAAAATTGGAATGAGTACAGGGAGAAGAGACACAGAGTTCAAATATAAGTAGGTCTAAAACCTTGTGTGTTTTATTTGGTGGGGTGGAGATTATAATAATGTAAAATTTAGTAAATGATCATCTCTCTCCAATTTTGAGATCAAAAGATGGAGAAGGATATTTATAGAAACAATGTATTGGTGTTTTTATTTTGTGTGTGACTTTATGCTCTATTCAGTCAAATTATCCAGTTCCTGTCTGTTCTACCATTTGGTAGGGCTCAGAAATATCTTCAGCCTCTATGTGTGTTACATTTTTCAGAAATTCATTTTCCATCAAGTGAAAAACAAAAATACCAATAGTAGCAGCAACAACAAAACAACATAAAGACCTTAAATAATAATCTGTTCTCTAATTTGTATACATTTTTTTAGCACTTGCACATGAAAGTTACTCATTATCATTGAATTTATTTTCATTGCTCAATTTAGGCTTTGAGAAAAAAATATATGGAGAAAAAATAACAATCATCCTACTGAAAAGAGGAAGCCAAAAATAATGAATTTTCAAAATATTTCTACATAATGCCTCAGTTTTTCATACTGATCATAAACTAGGAGGCAACCAATAATTACTTATTTTTGAAGGTAAACCAAATGAGTAACCAAACTGCCTTGCCAAAATGTGTGGACCAGAGAGAGATAAATATGGTAGAGTATGAAATAATTTTGAGTCACTATTAGAGAAGGATATTGTAATATGTAACACTAAATGATGCTTTTGAAGGATCAAATTAATACATATGTCTATTGTTGAATAATTTTGTGACAAGACTATATCATTGTCAGACTTGAATTGTTGAAAATTAAATTATTAGTAATGTAGAAAAATGATATATCTAGTTTCAAGGGACACAATGTGATGATTGACACCAATTAGTCTGATTGTAACAACAATATGTAATCTAGAAAATGGTCTAAAATGGTATGATCAGCAGCCCCAAGCCAAGATCAAAGGCAAATGCAGTTAGTCCCTAGATGTGAAGCAGTCAAGGCAAGATCCAATGCCACAAGAGCAACTCTGTTGGAAGAAAATCTTGGGAAGTTATGTTGGAAGGCCTCAGTTTGGTATACAATGCTAGCTTAGTATATGATGGTGGACTCCTGCCATGATTAATATAAGTCATAATTGTGAAATCAGAGAAGTATAGGCTTATACTGCAGATTGACTCATGTAGTCTCACAGAATTGTCTTTTACTTTAGACAATGACATGAGTGACCCAGAATTTTTTATAAATAGCCATAATTTTCCCCACATTTTATGTCATTAGAGAAGAATGTCTTTAATTTGCTATTTTTCCACCAAAGAGGCAGGTCAAACCATGAGATAATTGAAAATAGAAAAATATATAATGAGAGTCATCTGTGTGAATACTGGCCAGATCTATTTCTATAGTCTGGAGCCCTGCTCAATGAGTGGAGCAAGCATGTCTATCTTTGCTTCTGCACAGAACAGCCCAGCAGCTCAGTGGATACTATCAACATTTGGCTTAATTGAATCATCAGCATAAGGATCAGGCATTTAGGGGGACCTTTGTGCATCCTGGGGACAAGTAAGCCCTGGAGTGATCTTTCAGTGGAGAGCTGCATGAAGTTTTTCATCAGGAAATTGCTGCTAACTTTTCCAATAAAGCCAAAAAATGTTACTGGTGCCAGGTAAACTGCATTTCAAATGCACCATTTCTATTTGAAAAGTGAGGTTTTTCTTTGCCCTTTTCATGTCATTGAGTCTAAATTTTGCACCTACCCATTTCAACCTTTCCAAAACTGGTATAACTCATAGCTGTGACAAGGAAATGATGAAGATTTTCTATTTTAGTTCCATTCAGAGTCTTGTGCAAGTGGTACTTAAGGAAACTGACCAATCAGACACCCAAAGCAGAGGCTTCCTCCCTTTGACAGGTCTTCCAATCACAATCAGCACTAACCACAGATATATGTAGCTCAAAGAGCTCTCTAGGGATGTATGTCCACAAAAGTACTAGCAAGTCTTGATGTTTCTTCTTCCTCACTTGGAGTATCTCCTCTATCACTTATGAGCTTTCAGAGTGCAGGCATGATAAAAATCAAAATCAAATATAGGAGTAGCAGTCTCAGCAATAGAACATTGAAATGTTCCAGTACCTTCCATCTAATAGGTTTCTTTAGCTCTTCTTCCGCACTGCAACTGTTATACAAACCCTGTCAGCTAAATCCAAGCATCCTTTTCTTCTCCAGGATCAGGTAGAAATTGCTGGGGAAGGTAGTCTTTAAAATTTTGTCCTACTTTTCTGGACATTTCAAACATAATTCTCAGTTAGATACTTATAGCTTTTAGTCCATTTGGAAATATGAACTTGGTCTTACCTCTCTCCTCTTCCTCCTTAGTTTAGGATTTAGAAGTATAGAAAAATAAAGGGGGAGGTGAGATAGAGCAGCTCCAGGCCAGTATGCAAGGGCTTTTTAATTTATGATTGTTTTGTTGTTGTTGTTGTTGTATCAAAATACATAAAACATAAAATTCACCATCTTAAGCAAGGTTTTGTTACCGTATGATCTTGAGTGACTGTCAGCACATTTCAAAATACTTGATTTGAGCTATCACAAAATTATATATCTTACTTGATAATGTCATCTACTTTAGCTCATGTGTTCCTTGATTCAGCAGCTACAGTCATATTGATTTCAGTGAGATTTTTGGAGATTTGTACCTCATTGTGTCAGTATCTTTTCTTCCTTCTATGCAGAGAGGAGCAAGAAAAGTTGAAGCATCACTCAGATGGCTTCTTCTATCAAACTGTTTGCTACTCATCCACTAAGACTTTATTTATTTATTTATTTTTTATCCTTTATTTTGCAACAGGATCTTACTAAGTTGCAGAGGGCCTCACTAAGTAGCTGAGGCTGCCCACAAACTGGATTTCTCTGGTCTCAGCCTCCCAAGTACTGGAATTACAAGCATGTGCCACAACATTTGGCTCAACTAAGACTTTATTAACAAGCGAGAGAGTGGAGTATCCTCTTCACACCCATTAGCACACAGATGGGAACACTTGTTGTAAGATCCCAGACATTTGTTTTCTATCTCCTTAAAGAGGCCCATGAGGCACTCAGACACTCTCTCTAAGAAGCTCTAACTCTGTCAGCATTTTACCCCCATCTACAAAGCACTGAAGAACTAAAGCAGTCTGTGATTTTAATCTACTTGGGAACTAATAAGGTAGCCTGTCACAATTTCACATGTTGACAAAACATGTGGAATTCCTAGGCCACAAACTGACCATATCACCAACATTAACCAGAGGATTATAATTTTCACTCTTATTCCCTTAGCCCAATTCTCTTGGGATGATACAGAAAGTAGGGGTATACCTGTGCATATATGGGTTCCATTGCAGAAGAGGAACTGTGTGCTCAGAGAACTTGAATTTATATCTTGGACACTTTGACCTTTGCTCTGGAGATAAGGGGCATACCATCTTTGTTATACTACACAATTAACAAAAGTGTTCAGAAAAAAGCAACAAACTGCATCTATTTTGGAGACTTTATACTATATAAATATCCTTGGAATGAGCCAAGAACAAAGTCATTCATAGCTTCTGTTTGCAAGTCATGTAGAAATATGAGAAATCTAGTTTTCTCTGAAAAACAAATGAAGATTTACTCAACCATCAAAAGGTCACAGACTACATTACCAGCATGATTACTACTAGACTAAAGTAAACATGGCTGTTCTAACCACTTCTTCTACACTTGTCTAAGTGAAATTGCAAGTTCATGAAAAATAGCGAGGTCTGGCAGCTAGAGTTCAAATGTAACTGAGTTTCTATCTACTCTCCTCTTCAGTAATTATCTATGGAATTATCTCATTATTTCATGAAATTGTAATACTTAATATAAATTAATAAAACTAAGTATTTGTTCATTTTAGAAGAAAATTGCAATATGCATGTTAAATGTAAGATATTTCAAATGTTAGTTTTTCTAAAGCTCTCTTGACGTGGACAGTTTATATTCCTTTGCTTTATTTCCCTTTGCTATTTTATTTATGTTCACTGTTTTAAAATATGTATTTATTATTTTGTATAATTAGCTGTTCCAATTAAATTAATATTAGATCCTCTTTTTTACAATGCATATTCATTATAATCCCTTCAAAGGATTAAAATAAAAAAAATTCATGCTCTTATATAAGATGAACTTCTTGGTCTACTTTAGATACTTATTTCAAGTAAGGAAGCAAATAGTATCCTGTGAAGATTATAAGAAACATACAGTTCCATAATTATAAAGCAGGATTTTGGTGTAGGATAGAAGAAGTAAATAGGTAGAAAGAAAACAGACGGGAAGGAAAAATAAAATATAACTTTAATATAAGAACTTGGCTGAAGTGTTTCAGTTTTTACTCCCCAAACCAGTTCTCTTCCCCAGACCCATCTCTCCTAAATTCCTGGAAAATCTGTACAGCCTAGAGTTAACTAAAAGAAATTATAATTGCCTTGTTCTTTGGAAACAAGATATGTACAATATTTTGAGGAACCTATAATTTAGGACACTCTCCATTTTACCTCTCAATCAGCTAATGAAGACCCCAATCAGCCTGAGAATTCTAAGGTTGACCAGACCACCAGACCTCTAGGAACCACCCTGGTACTACTGAACTGAAATCATCCTCCCTCAAGCTGACCAGACTACCTGGCCACTATAAACTGCTTCAGGGACTATTAGACTGAGAGGTATATTACATACATCCTCTTGCCCATCCCTCACAAAATTCCCCTATAGAAAAAGAGTCTTAAACTCTCCAGTATACCTTCCTCATCTTGATAGGGGCTACATTCTCTCCTGAATGTATGCTTCTTTCTTTTTTCCCCAAATAAATCTCTGACCATGTCTCTGGCATGTGCTGAATTTCTTTTCTGTCATGCTAGCCAAGGATACTGCAGATCTTGAGTTTCTGAGTTGAGGACTCACCCTAACAATTTGATTTTGAAATGAATTGAATATATTAAAGTTATAATTTGCTATGTAGTGATCTTTCTATTTGCATTATCAATTCTTATCTTATTCAAATGATTTTTTATATAATAATAAGTTATTATTTAACAACTTAAATTGTTCATTGAAACCAACAAAGTGGGTTGAAGTGAAAAAGTTATAACCTGAAATAAATGTTAAAATGAAAATAATAGTGGGTTATAATTGTCAGAACATGGAGGCAACTAAGGTATCCTTCAGCAAATGAGTAGAGAAAAAAACTCTAGAACATCCATGCACTGGCATATTATTTAGTAATAAAATAAAATTGAGTCAACTGTAATCCACAAAAAGATATGGTAGAAATTTAGTTGCTTATTGCTAAATGAAAGAAGTCCATTTTAAAGGTCTATATATTTTATAATTCCAAGTACAAGCTACTCTGGAAGAGAAGAAACTATAGAGACAGTAAAAAGATCAATTTTTAAAACCAGGGGTTTTGAAAAAGAGAACACAAGCCCTTACCAGACTGTGAATCTGCCAACATTTTCATTTTGGATTTCTCAGTTTCCAGAACTGTAAGAAATAAGTGTTTGTTGTTTAAGACACCAAGTTACAGTTATTTGTTATTGCAACCCAAACTGAGACAATGATCAAAACTGTGATGACACCTGTAATGTAGAATGTTTATATGGATCCATCAGATCTTTTTTATTCATATCTTTCATTACTGTATTAAACAAAAAGCATAAATACAAAAATAGATACCTAAATAAATCAAGTTGTTTTCAGAAATTGAAATTTGTATGCCATATTTGTTACCTTAATGTGGAAATGAATTTCTAGATCTAAATTTAAAATATAGCCGGGCGTGGTGGCGCACGCTTGTAATCCCAGCATTCGGGAGGCTGAGACCAGAGGATCCGGGTTCGCGGTCAGCCTCAGCTACCTAGTGAGGCACTCTGCAACTTAGTGAGACTCGGTTTCAAAATAAAGAATAAAAAATGGGACTGGGGGTGTAGCTCAGAGGTAGAATACCCCTGAGTTCAATCCCCAGTACCGCAAATAAATAAATAAATAAATAAATAAATAAATAAATAAATAAATAAATTTAAAATATAACTAAAATATAATGACAAAATGATTTTGGAGATATATTCATTAACAAAGAAAACTTTAAAATAGAACTATAGCTTAATAATTTTCTAACTTTTGACTGACTAAATAGTCTCAAATATTCAGTCAGGAAACACTAAAAATTGCTTAGATATTTACTTCATTTTATCTTTCAATTTATATTCCTATTTGATTTGCATACTCCTACACAATAAAATGAACACAAATTTATATGTCAATTATTCTTCTTTATTAGAGAATTTTACTACTTAGAGATGACAAGCAAATGACAACATAGACATCCAAGGTTGTTGTACATCTTACCTTCTTGTACACCTCATTTATCCCAGTGTTAGTTCTTTCAGATCTAGGGTATTTTGCTTCTCAATAAAATCTTTCACTAATTACTAAGCCCCCAGCAAAAAACAAAATCTGGAAACAATGCTTTAACACAGTTGCACATAATCTGCAAACTCTTCTTTCTTTCCGGAGGACCTGGTGAGAAATTGGTTGTAGGTTTTGCAAAGGGAGCTCTAGGGAAAATCTTACTCTCTAGAGCAGAGCATTTACTCTTGAGGTTTGGCCTCTCTAATCTTTTCTGAAATCAATCTAAATAAGATCTCTGCCCTCACAGCACAAAGACCCTCAGAGCCTCCCAGTACTGCTAAAACTCTAGGCTGTTTCCTATCAACACTTTTAAGTAGACAGTGTGTGATAAGCCTCATTTAGTGTCAGAGCAAGCCTTGTAGGGAATGGCTAATTGACTTCTGGAATCTCTTGCCCAGCAGCCCCTACCATCCAAAGTCCTGCACCACAGTTACCATCACTTTGGCAATCCTGGAGTCCACAATTTCTGACTCCCCTCTCTGTAGAGACACTGTGGTCTCTCTTCACTCCCTGTTCTGTGGTCCAGAAATTTGGAACAATGAGAGAGCCTGAAGGATTATGTCTTGAAAACAACCTTCTCACAAGATTTTTAGTCTCATGCTGCCATTTCTAAAAAAACAGTGATTTCATATACTTGTGCAGAGGTTTACATTGTATATAGTAGGAGAGCTTGTTCTTTACCACTTACTTCTTGTCCAGTGACAGTAGTGTGTTTTGATTTTTGAATTTGTGGCTTTCTTATTGCCATCACTTGCCTACTTTCCTGTGAATCCCCATCATTCATTAATCTATACCATGTGCAGTTCTATATCTTTCTATCAGAAGTCTAAATCATCCATCCACCTAGAATCTAATATTTCAACTCCTTAGTGTACATACCCCTAGATTTCTTTACTTTCACTACATTTCTAGCATGGACCTCATGATTCATAGTTTACATACTGTGTTGGTCAGCATTTTCACAGCCATCACATAAAGGCTTGACTACACGAGTAAAAGGCAGGTTTACTTCCTCATAGTTTCTGGAGATCTTGGGGTTCATGTACATGTGAGACTGGTGACTGGATCTCAGGGCATGGCAGCAGGAAGGAGAGAGAGAGAGAGAGAGAGAGAGAGAGAGAGAGAGAGAGAGAGAGAGAGAGAGAGAGAGAGAGAGAGAGAGAGAGAGAAAATACAAGACTTTGCTCTTCACATAATGGAGGTCAGAAACTAGAGAGAGAGTGAAGGGAGGAGGAAATATATATATATATTTCCTATATATATACCCCAAGGCTGTACCCCCAGGGGTCCACCTTTTCCAGACATACCCTACCGACCTAGGCCACCACCTAGATAGATTTATCCATTGCTGGGATTACAACCGGCATGACTCAATTACATCAACTCCAAACACCAATTTATGAGGCCATCCTATATCTAAGGACAATGTATATACATTCAATTATCCCTTATTTACCTTATGGAAGCATTGAGATTCCTTGTAATTTCAACTGAAATATCAAGGCTACGAAGGGGAGAAATCAACATCCTAAGACAGTTAGAAAACTCCCATGACCACAAAAAACTATATCTCATAAATAAATATGAAGCTGGGAGCAGTGGTGCACACCTGTAATCCCAGTGCTTTGGGAGGCTGAGACAGGAGAATCACAGGTTTGAGGATAGCCTTAGCAATTTAGCTATACCCTCAGCAATCCAGTGAGACCCTGTTTCAAAATAAAGAATTAAATGGGCTGTGGTTGTAGCTCAGAGGTAGAACACCCTTGGGCTCAACCTTCTGTATCATTTAAAAAAAAAAAAAGTATGAGAAATTCCAGGACAAAGGTTTAATCATCCTTTCTAAATAATGTTGCATTACCTTGTCTATCTTGTAAGTATGTGTGATAGGATACAAGGATACATCAGATATTTTACATGTGAAAGTTATATACCTACTTAAAATTCCCTTCTCAGGTAGAGATGATTTTTTTGGCCCAATAATTTTTTCCAACACTTACCATTTTCACTGAAATTTTTTTGTAAAAAATAGTAGTTGGTATCAAATGGCATTATTACATTCTTTAAATTTAATCTGATATTTTTCTACTGTACTTCTTAACTAAATTGCTAAATGTTTGCTTTCAAGTTCACTCTCTGCTCTTAAATTAGATTTGCAAATTTTTCTTTAAGTGTGTAGAAAACTTGAAATCATAATTTCATAAGTGGTAGTTGATGAAGAAAAGGTCAAGTCTGTGAACCAACTGGAAGAGTCATTGGTGACCTATGTAGGGAGTTAATAAGAAGTCAGCAGAGGATGGCAAAGGAAGGGATTAAGGGCAGCAATGCCTAACGGCACATGCTTTAATATGGTCTGGGTTTTGCTTTTTAAATATTTTGGGAAGAAGAAAACTGGAATTAAATATTTTATCTTAGGATTAAGTAGTTAATCACCACATTGGCACCAGGATAGAATTTCTGTTGATAACAGAATTCTTCTAATTTGCATCTTACTTCATTGTGCAGAAATTTCCCTTAGGCCCCTTTTGGGGAAGAGTTTGATCAAATAAAAGGCATATATATTCTTGGGGAAATGATATTTTAATATCTAATAAAGAGCTAACTCTATTTTTTTATTATTTTAAACTGCTCAGCACTTATA
This sequence comes from Graphiurus murinus, assembly GCA_004027655.1. Classification (NCBI taxonomy): domain Eukaryota; kingdom Metazoa; phylum Chordata; class Mammalia; order Rodentia; family Gliridae; genus Graphiurus; species Graphiurus murinus. The sequence continues at coordinate 1,579 of PVLC010019276.1, read as the reverse complement.
AGCCTGTACAGGCCTCATCCTGTGCCCCACATCTGGGCAAGTAGGTGGAGACGCTTAGTGCTTCCTCCTTTGGGGTCAGGGCACACGTGCATGGGTAGCTTCCACCCAGCCCACCCAGCCACAGTCAGATCGAAACCTGAGTTTTTTTAAGGCAGTCTTAAGACATTTCAAAACCTACTTGGGTGACAGACCCTTCTCCCAAAAAGCCAAATGATATTCGTAAAAGACCTTACTTATCACCTGGGGGCAAATGTAGAGTCATAAATTTCTGGTTGTAGTCTTAATTCTGTGTAGTGTGACATATACTTCTTTGAAATGACCATAGCATCAGACATATCATCTTAATTATTTATTATAAAATTTGTGATTTGTAAATTATTGTGGGTCTGTTGTGAATTCTATCTAATATACTTTTTCTACTATCAATCCCTGAAATATAATTTTATCATTTTTAAAGTTCCCTTCTCAGTAGAGATGATTTTTGATGGCCTACTCAATCATGTATTTTGCCTTCCTTTGCAAGCAATTAGGCACATAAAATAGTTGAACAATTTCTTTCTAAAAAACACAGGTTTTAGTAAAACTGGCTATAGTTTGCTGAATAATGGCACTGTAAATATACTCATATATTAAGCTATTGAACTTCTGAATCTATTACCTTACAAGATTAAAGTGCTCAGCAGATATGATTAAGGATCTTTCTTCTTATTTATTTGTTTATTATTTATTTATTTACTTATTCATTTATTTGGTGGTACTAGGGATTGAACCCAGGGGAATTCTACCTCCAAGCTACACTCCCAGCCCTGTTTGTTTGTTTGTTTTGAAACAGGGTCTCACTAGGTTGCTGAGAGTATCACTATATGGCTGAGGCTGTCCTCAAACCTGCACTCCTGTTTTAACCTCCCAAGTACTTGAATTATAGGTATTTGCAGTCACACCCAGCTTGAGTTAAAGATCCTAAAATTGGGAGATTATCTCACATTATTTAAGTAAGCCTAATACAAATATAAAGATCTTCATAAGAGAGAAGCAACAGGGACAAAATCAGATAGAACATGTGAGGAGGGAAGCTGAGATGGGAGAAAAGGGAACATGCTCCACTGCTGGCATTGCAGATGGAGGAGGAGGCCATTAGCCAAGGAATACAGGTGGTTCAGAAAAACAGGAAGAGACAAGGAAACACCACCCGCTGGAGCCTGTGTAATGAAGAAGCTCTGTCAATTAGTATTTTTCTTCTCCCTCCAGAACTCCCCTTTAGAGAATAAATCTGTGTTGCTCAAGCCAATAAATGTGTGACAATTTGCCAGAGTATTAGTAAGAAGTTAATATAATGACATGAGGAAGGAAATGAGTTGAGATGATTTTTTTCTAAGGTTGCCTTGTGAAGGTGATTCCTTACTGCAAACTAATTCTAAAAGCTGTTTTGCTTGGTGCGCTTTCTAAAGCCTGGTTGAGTTTTGAGCTTTCTTGTACCCTTAGACTGAATTTGATTTTAATCATATTAACAGTGTTTGTTTTGTGTATACAGCATCTAAAGAACAATAGCTGAATGTATTTATTTTACTGGACTATTTTT
>PVLC010019275.1:0-30893 GCA_004027655.1 Graphiurus murinus | reverse complement strand
TTTTTTTTAAGTCATCTATTCATGTAGCAGATGAAATAAAGCAAACTTTCCGGTTTTTCCAAAAAGCAAGCAAACATTATACTTAAATTTAAAGTCCAAACTGAAAAATCTGTCTTACAACAACCATCTGCCTTCCACAAGATTTTAACTACTATTATCTTTGGCATGATTTTCTCGCTAAAGAAGAAAGTGTGTTCTGAATTTAGGTTTCAAATATATTTCTTTTCTCAAGATGATTAGAATTCAGAATTTGAGGAAAGTCCTATTTTTGTAATTTGGAAAATAACCTGAATGTAACTGAGAAAAAAATGTTTTCTTGGAATTTGCTCAAGTGAATTGCTTAGCTAAAATTTGCTTTTAGTATATAAAAATTTTACAAAGTAGTTTTGATCACTGTTTTACAAAATATAATTAATGGATATTTGATGTGGAAAGAAAATTTTTCTGTCATTTCTCTCAGAGTTTTATTTTGAGATACATGTCTAAATTCCTGAAAATTAAGCAAATATGTTAGCATATCTATTTTCAGCAAACCAAAAATCAATGCCAACACATATGATAAGAAGAACATGAGTACTGTATCAACCTCCTGTCTACTGCTTGAATCCCAAGCCAAAATAAAAAACATGGTTTCCCTAATTCATATTCACCTCTCTCATAAGAAATTCACATTGATACCATAACTGAAATTTTAAATATTAAAATTACATGTAGCAATATTTAGTTGATATTTTCCTGGAGGAGTAAGGATGAAATAACCGATTGCAAATAAATTATACTTTCACCAAAAATATCTGTCACCCATGCAGATGAATCAGTTGTACAATTAAGCAGTCATAAAATGCAATTGTAACTGTCATGATATAAAGTTCATGAAAGGTATTATTTCCAAAGTTTATTGTTTTAAAATGAATGTTTAGAATACCATACACTGTCCTTAGGAAAAAGGATACTAAAAAGTGGGGAGAATGTGGGGGTAAATGAGATGCATGTGTCTAAGAAACTAAATGTTCAGGAAACACTAGAAAATCTTTACTTCACAAAATGGTACAAGATATGGAAATGGTAAAAATAGGAAAAGCAAATCTAGTGGAAACACAGTTTAACAATATATACATACTAGTTGGTATGTGTACATATGTATGCAAATACACATGTATGCATACATACATATGCACACAAAACATGGTTTAGAGTTACTCATTAAGAAATACTCATTAAGCATCTCCTTGTGCCAGGCACATATGTACAGGTTCACTACCAATTTCCAAGAAAATAAATTGGCACAACTGACAATAAATGCACTAAAAAAAATGGGTAATTAAAGTAAGATTGATCTGTATATGTCCTAAAGAATTTCCAACTTTTTAGTAAACATAAAACAATCTGGTATATATTCTAGCAAGCAGAAGATGTAAAATCAAGTCAGATAATTGGTTGAGTCTGTCTTCATTACTCTGTCACCAACTTAAAAAAAAAAAAAAAAATCTCTAACAGGCTACAGTAACAGAGGAAGAAAACAGAGCAAGTATCAAGGAGAATATCCTGTTTCTTCCTACTGAAAGACTCTATTCTACCCCTAGAAGGAAGATGACAAGGAAAAGCTATAATCAGCTGGGTTTAGATCATGACTAATTTCCCAACAGCAGAGATTAGAATCATCACTCCATCTAAAGTAGTCAAATTTGGTTGTTTGAAGATAGAAAAAATCTTCCAAAATATTGGAATAACTGGGTTGATGACAGATATCCAATACATATTCTCTAAAGTTCATCTGGAGTACAATTAATGCTTCTAATCTAAATTACAGCTTCCCATGGAAGTGTTGTTGTAAATGGTGTTTAGTTTATTTTTTGTTTGTTTGTTTTTTTATGCCCAACCATAAAGGCTCAGGAACTTGAAGTCTAGTACTAATAGACTCATGTGAACTATACCTCAAATGCATTCACTCAACGAACACTGACCATTGGTCAAATCCAAACAGTTATTCTAATCTCTGAAGATTCAGAGAACTGTTTTTGAAAAAAAAGATCCTAATAATCAATGCAGCTCATCAAGACTATAACTTGATCCCTATCTATGCACTGGTAGTCATTTGTAGGCATGTCTTCATGATGAGGAGAAAAGTCAATTGTAAAAGCTCTTAGTGTTTACTTCTACAAACCTTAAGGGACAGTAATCTCTAGATCTCCAAGGAGAAAGTACTTCTTTGGAGCAATCACATCAGGTATGCTAACCTGTATAAAAAAGAGTAATTTCCCAAAAGGAGAAGAGGGACAATGAACATGAGCATCCTTGTGCTCAGTTACATACAATCAGGTAATTCTTAAGTATAGCTACGCAGGAGGGAGTGTGTGTGTGTGTGTGTGTGTGTGTGTGTGTGTGTGTGTGAATATGTATATCTGCATTTATCCTCAAAATTCTTATTTTCTATGAATATAAACATTTATAAGACTAAAACTTTCTCAAGGAAGCCATTTCAGAATGTCCATTAGAGGGGGACTCAATGCTCATAAGATATTTTATTTTTTCTTCATAACACAACTGTAATTGAATAAGTATTTCATTGTTTAATATCACACCTTGCTCCCATGCATCCTCCTGACAAAGATCCAGGAAGGCAGAAAGCTTCTGCCAGTTCTGTTCTGATAGTTGACATATTCTTAAGATACAAACACAGTACTTGGGACACAATTAGCACTCAATAAAATGTTATGGAATCAATGATTAAATGAATAATGAAGGTAAATGAAAAACAGGGAAAATTATTTGATAACAGAATATCCATCTACTGGATATGTATATATTTGTATCTATAATGTATATTTCAGTCTATACTAGGCATAGTCTATATACTAAAATGTTAGTAAAGGTAAGGATAAGTAGAACAAAAAAGTTTATAATGGTTAAAATGAAATATAATTTTTTGGCAAATTGGTGAAAATTATAAAGAAATGCCTTTGGAAAATAAAAGCCTTATTTTACTAATGATATCCATATCCTTATATAGATACTGAAAATTAATTTTAAAAATGTATAGTATAAAAGTAAACTGGATTTAAATCCAACTCAGCTAATTACTAGGTTGTGTAACCTTTGGCAGGTTACTAGTTTTGGTGTGCTCATTGATAAAATTAGGGTAAATCATAATATGTAAGCCCTAGAACTGTTATGAGCTTAAATGAATTAATATGTAGAAAGTGTTAGAGCACTCTCTGACACAAAGGACTCACAATCAATGTTAGCCAGTTTATACATTCTTATATTATTATCATTACTATTGCTATAAAAGTAGGTCCATTTAAATATGATATAAATATGGATAGCTCACTGTATTCTATGTTAACAATGAAGTTCCTCAGGTAGCTTTTAAAGAGTATCTTTCTGAGAGATACAAGTGATGGGAAAATAATTCAGTTTCACAATGAATGTTTATAATTGCGATACTAGTAACAGGAGACTCCTGGCTGTATTCCTAGCAGTATGCCTATATTAACATATTCAATTTTCATAATGACCTTATGATGTTACTATTATTTATATACTAATGTTTGTATATACTAATATTCCTATTTACAAGTGAGGAAATTAATAGATGCTAATTAAACTGCCCAAGACACAGTAAAGAGGAGGAGAAATCAAGATTCAACTCTAGCTTGTCTTGCTGTAACAACTCTTGATATGGCTAAGATACCATGAATTCCTTCACTCATTTACCAAAAAATTAAATTGCTTATTTACTATATCCTAAAAATGATTTTGACTATGCCTTTCCTTCTGTGTGATGTGTCCATCTCACTTGTAGTAATTAGAACTACTCTTTACTTTTCAAAGTAAAACTCAAAATGTTCACTGCTCCCAGATGAAACAGCCATTTTTTTTTTCTTTTTTTATGGTACTAGGGATTGAACCCAGGAGAATTCTACCTCTGACCTGTACCTCTATCCCTTTTTATTTTTTTATTTTGAAACAGGAGTAATCCCAGTACTTGGGAGGCTGAGATCGGAGGATCTGGGTTCGTGGCCAGCCTCAGCTACTTAGTGAAGTCCCCCGCAACTTAGTGAGACCCTTTTTCAAAATAAAGAGTAAAAAAATAGGACTGGGGGTATAGCTCAGAGGTAGAATTCCCCTGGGTTCAATCCCCAGTACCACAAAAAACAAACAAACAAACAAAAAACAGGACCTTGCTAAGTTGCTGAGGTTGGCCTTGAACCTCTGATCCTCCTGTCTCGGCCTCCCAAGTTCTAGGATTACAGGCATGTGCCACCATGGCCAGCTATGTCATGTTTGCTGTATCATTAGTAACATAAGGCTTTTATTTTCCAAAGCCATTTCTTCATAACTTTTAAAAGTAAAAATCTAAATGGTCTCATTCTAAGTTTAACTAAATTAATGACACTTATTAACTCAATTTAAGTTTCAAACTTCATACAGAATAATCAAAAGGCAGATAAGATGCAATGTCTTACCCAAAATGGCTGCAAAAGTAAGACAATTTGTCTTAGATTCCATAATATTAAGAGTTATAACAAGCAAAAGTTAAAGAGAACAGCAACATTCCAGAAAACATTCATTCAATGTTTACCTTAGTAATAATCCTATAAGTAATGAAAGTTTCAATTGTAGTAACATGGCTTTCGGGTTCATCAACTGTAATGAAGAGATCCTTTAAGTCTGACTCATCTTCAAACTTAATTTGGTTTATCATGGATAAAGGGGATGTTGCCATCATAGGGCTGAAGGAATTCATGTCCATCAATGAGGCATCCTAAGGAGTAAAATATTCTAAAATTAACATCAAAAAAATAGTTAAAATCTTCATTTTTTTAGATACTGCCAATATTAATGAAATATCAAGAATAAAAAATTATTAGAGTACTGGTTAAATAAGGTAGATTTGTAGGAAAATGTGAAACTCTACTGTCTAAATCCATTTGGAATGCTTTCCCAAAGAACTCCAGTATCTTTTAAAGGAGATTGGTATTTACAAAGCAAAATATGAGTGCTAGTAAATATATGTATGAAATTCACAGATACACACACACACACACACACACACACACACACACACACATATTACATTTAGATCTGGACCTGTGGATAGAAGTAAAAATAAAATTCCAAGAGTTCACACTGATAGGTCCAATTCTAATTTGGTACCAAGTGGCTTATTCTGTCCTTCTTCCCCTCTCTTTTTGAACTCTTTTCTCCAGCATTGAGAAATCTGGCTCATAATCCTGAACCTATTTACTTATTTGCTCGACCCCTCTGTACTACTTTCCAATGCCAGCTGCCCCTCAGCTCTGACCACACAGGCCAAGGCAGCCTCACTTACCATCTCAAACTTATTGGAGGCCGCCTCTACCCCAATCCCACCAGCCACTTCCTTGGCCACACTGGACATGTGCTCATTTACCTTCAATCACTTCGTTTTATATAATAAAGAAAATGGAAGAAATGGGTATGCAAGGGCTACATTTTTAAAAAAGAGTTTTTAAATAAAGCGAAAGGATAATATACTATCAAAAATTCAAATAATACTTCCTTCACACACAAAGATAAAGCTAATACCATCAACAGGACTAGTAGGAATAGTACTGACAGCAGTAGTAGTATTGACTTGTTCTTAAATTCCCTACTTTCTCTTTTAGTTACATTTTTCCCCAAAAGTAAGAATATAGATATTAGAATCCAAGTTTTGTCGATTGTTATGAAAAAAAAAAAAAAAAAAAAAACCTAAACGGACACAACCAGAGATTATATCTGCAACCAAACCATGGGTTTAGTAAGTTAGCTGGACAGTCCTGAGCAAAAAGGAGGCCAAAATGGCTTCTGACCCAGTCTCTGCCACTGACTAGGCAGGTAATCTTGAGCCTTTCACTCAGCCTTACTAAGTTAAATTAAGGAATTGAACTCAGGGATCTCCAAAATTGCTGACAGCTCCAAATATACTAACAAAGTAAAGTGTAATGCATTTTGATGTTTTAAAGAAAAAGCACTTTAAGTCGAAGTAGAAATGGGGAAAAAAAAAAAAAAAAAAAAAAAAAAAGATGCAACCATAGTATGGTCTTGTTTTTTCCCTCAAACCAAATCAATAAAAATGATTTTGCGGCATTAATAATTTTCATAGTATGGCCTTCCCACAAAGAGTTTGGCTATGTGAATTCTAATGCAGCATTTATGAAATCCTTAGATACAATAACAGAAGAGATATTATAATGGACCACAACTATTAAAGAGACAAGACTAACAACACCCTTAGGTTAAGAAAGTTTGGGCCACTGGGTGCAGTGACGCCACCTGTAATCCCAGTACTTGAAAGGCTGAGACAGGAAGACTGCAGGTTCAAGGCTCACCTCAGCAACTTAAGCAAGGCCCTCCTCAACTTAGTGACACTCTGTTTGAAAATATAAAATAAAATAGGGCCGGGCATGTTGCTCAGAGGTAGAATGCCCCTGGGTTCAATTCCCAGTATGAGAAAAGAAGGAGGAGGAGGAGGAGGAGGAGAATAATGCAGGCCACTGTGATCACAAAAGGATCTGTGAAAGGTAAACATTTAGACATGATTTGGAACAAGGAGTAGAGGGCACATTTCAGTGGTATTAATGAGATACACAAAAATATAGAAGAAACAGATGGCTTGCAACAAAAGTTTGGTGAAATAAGTCATTTTGTGTCCCTATGGTAGGATATAATAAATTTTATCCATATGACAGAATATAATAAAGTAATTAAAAGTAATGCTTCCAAAGAATATACAATAACTTGGAAAAAGTTTTTTTTTCAGTACTGGGGATTGAACTCAGGGGCATTCTACCTCCAAGCTATACCCCCAGCTCTATTTTCTGTTCTTTATTTTGAAACAGGGTCTCACTAAGTTGCAGAGTGCCTCACTAGGTAACTGAGGCTGGCCGTGAACCCCGTCCAGTCTCAGCCTCCCAATTGGAAAAAGTTTTGTACCATGTAATTAAACAAAAAATAGCAGGTTATAAAATCTTTGATGAGGGGAGGGAAGGGAGAAAAAGGAGAGGGAGTGAAAGAGGGAGATAATTTAGAAGCTATGCAGGGAAAAAAAGAGATAACAGAAGTTATTCCAGATGTTGGGTCTGTTTTTTAGTTTAATATTTTTCTATGTGACTTTCTAAATTTTCCATACACTGTAAAATAAACATGTATTATTTTGTAATCAGAAAAACATGTTAAAATTGTTAGTGCCAACACTGTACATGATGTGTTCAGAGACAGTAAATACCGTAATGATAAGGTAAAATACTTGAATAGGGCAGAAGACTTTAGATTACATTTAATTATTTTTCCTAAATGTATCCAGGTTGCAGCTAAAAAAAAAAAAAAAAAGTTAAATATGTCAGAATCTAATGAAAGTTAGATTGTCTAAATAAAGTATGGGATGCTCACATAATGGAATATTAAACAGCCATTAATGGAATTAAGAACTACCAAATAAATGCACAATCAGCATGTACAAAAATACAAAACCATTTCATATAAATGTGTTTTTTAAGATGATATAGTTTAGTTTGATGGGCAAATGCACCTTAATTTCACTGACATTTCATACAACCATGTGCTGTGGTTTTGTTTTATTTTTTTTACTCACCCTCCCAACACTCTGCAACCCACTTCTTTTACCTACTACATAATTTAGCATTCTATTTCTTCTGCTTAAAATGCACCCTTTTGTAGAGTGGGAAAGATCTGCATGAATTTACAAAAGCTCTCAATTCCAACGAGTGCAGTGTGGTGTCACAGAAATATGCTTCAATATCTGGCAAAGAAAGAAAATTACAGGCTGAAATTTAGCAACATCTAAGATTTCAGTAGAAGGATTTTAAATCACTATGAATCACTCAAAAACATTCTAAAAACCTCAATAAAACTGACTATCCAAAGTGTTTTATATTCACTCCAAAAGAAGGAAAGAAAACATACTGAACATCCTTTAAAAATTTACATCTGTACATGAATAACTGAAGAAAATAAGTGATTGAGAAGATCCAAAGAAGCAATTAACCAAAAGGAATGCCCATTTAACCTTTTGTGGTTGATGCTTTTCAGGAGAAGTGGATCAGTAAAATTTGTTCTTTCCAAACAAAGGTCTTACTTCCACAATCAATCTTTCTCTCCTCTTTCTCCCTCTTTCAACATTTGGATACATGCCTATTATCTTAGAGTCTTTGCATTTTTTTTTCCTTCAAGAGATTAGAGCAAAAAAGAAACTATCTGAGTGACAAACCTCTACAGCATTTAAGTCACATCTCATACTGTTCCTATAGTGAAAATGTACACACACAAAACCAAGAAAACCTTGGGATGCTTTCAGGCTGAAATTTAAATGTGCATAATACAGAAGAAAACCCAGTATGTTGCAAGAATTCACACTGTCTTTTATCCTTACTCCAAAATAACATATCTATTGTAAATGAAAGCATTTAGAAACTGCACCACAGTGAATGAATTAGAATGGTATTATAGCATGGTACTGGAATTTATTGGCAAAATGACTTACAAATTAAGTGTAAGTTTTCTTGTTGTTACCCTTGGTTTATGATAAGCATTTGTAATAGATTGAATTGTGTCTTCCCAAAACTTGTATGTTGAAGTTCTCATCCCTAATACCTCAGAATGTGACTATTTGATATAGGGTTTTTTTTTTTATAGAAGTAATTAAGTTAAAATAAGTTCATTAGAGGGGTCCCAAGTTTAATATAACTGGTATTTTGACAAAAAAGGGAATTTGGACACAGAAACAGGCATAGAGAAAAGATGATATGAAGCAACCCAGGGAGAGTGAACACAGACAAATTGAGAGCCCAAGAGATCCCTCCCTCACAGCCTGAAGAAGGAAGCAGCCTTGCTCACATCTGGATCTTGGACTTCCAGCCTCCAGAACTGTGAGTCAAGAAATTCCTGTTAAGAAACTCAGTCTTTGTTCCAGTAGCCCAAGCCAACTAATACAGCATTTCTGCAATGTATTGGACACAAAACAAATTTGAGGATGGAGGTAAGGGTTAGAAGAAAGGAAGAGACCATGATTAAAATGCGTCCTTGTTCCATTTATCCATCTTTTTACAGGTTAATAATCAACTATAATAATTTCTGGGAAAGGTTTTTGCTTCCCTCCTGCCATGCTATTAGATGGTTCCAAAGTTCTACTACTGAAAGAAATAAAACACATAGCTGGCATTTAAAACAAACGATAGTTGGTCCGTATCTGAATGTTTGAGAGAGAAACACCAAAGGACACTGGTTAAAAAGTGAGATAGGACCTCTCTGAGAGATATACTTCTTTACCATCCTTCGCTAAAATGCTACTCAGGAACATCTCATAAATATAACATGAATTACTCTGATAATACTAAATCACATCCACCATCTGGGCACAAACAGCTATTTTCTTTTTACAAGTAGAGGGGGAAAAAAAATCAATGTGAGAAGTGTGATAAATCAGAATACTGGCATGAAAAGGCCATGCAAATAAAGTTGCTGATGCACGAGAAACAGGCACACCAAGAGACATCTGGTAAAAAAGCAACTTGAAGTGGAAGGAGTTTGAGAAACCATGTTGTGAAGAAGGACACTCATCTTGATAGGCCTAAATTTAGACTTACCAGCTGTGTTTTCATTTGCAAATCCTTTCAATCTGCCTGCTTATAATAATAATAACAATAATAATAATAATAAATGAGAAAGGCCTTCTGTGGAACACTGTCGGAAGTGTGATTGGGGGAAAGCCAGCCTCTGTCATATTCTATAAAGGGGCCTATAAAACTCTAATCTTGTTTGATATAATTCCCGTTGCTGTGTAATACATACACCCTTGTATAATTTCTGGGAAATTGTACACATATACCACAATACACATATACCATAATATCTTTATCCATTCTTCTGCTTCCTATTCTTTCAATTTCCTAACAATGCTACCTTAAATATACTTGTACATCCTCAATATCTGTGCACTACATAGCTATATACTGACCCAAGAAATCTTCCACATACTGTTCCCTTCCGACACACATAGAAAACACACACACACACACACACACACACACACACACACACCACATACAGTGACCTGCTGTGGTTTGACTATGCTTTGTCCCCTCCACAAGTCATGGTGAAGTATAACTGCCAGTGTAAGGATTTTGAGCGGTAGTGAGGCCTTTAAAAGGTAATTCACAGACTTGCGTAGTTATCACAGGACTAGGTTAGTTCTTCCCAGCACAGGTTGTTATTCAGTGGCTCTGCTCCCCATGCCCCCTCTTTTTCACATGCCCCCTTTTCTTTCCCCTCTCTACCATAAGTTGAAGCTTAGAACAAGGTCTTCACCAGATGTGGCTACTCAACATTGGACTTTCCAGGCTCCAGAAATATGAATCAAATAAATGTCTTTTCATTATAAATTAGTAATTCTCAGGTGTTCTATTATCGCAAGAGAAAACAAATCAAGGCATGGTATATTAAAAGATAAAGTCTCTTTACTCAGGCAGAGCTAACCTTAATTCAAGTTAAGTCACTTTATGTTTCTGAGGTTCAATTTCTCAATTGTAACCTCTTAAAAAGGTCATACTCCACCTTGGGTCATAGAGAATTAGAGAATAAAAAGAACATCACATTTGTTTTTTTTAAAAATGTTACATATTTTCCTTACTTTTAAAGAGATAAAATAATCTTAGCAGGCATTCTTTTACATTTTGTTTTCAGACAAGGAAATAGGTTAAGTAACTTTTTCAAACTCTACTTGCTATCAAATAGAGGATGCAGGATTTGAACTCCAAACTACCAATAAGTCAAACTTACATCAAAATATGATACTCATCCCTGACAGTCATCAGTGAATTGACTTTTTTCAGTTCTCATGAAATTAAATGTAAATCTAAACAGGTAAATAAGTAAATATCTATGATCAGTATACAGCTATATAGTACACAAATACATTCATGGCAGCACTATTAGAAATTAGAAAAAACTAGAAACAGAAAAATGGAAAAATAAATTGTGATATACATTTACAAGGCTGTGTATACAACCTAGCAAGAAAAATTGTCTACAACCTCATGTAACAACAGGGATAAATCTCATGAAATAATTATTGGGAGGGGAAAAAAACAAATTATGAAAGAATTTACATAGGACAGTGTCATTTTTAGAAGTCCTAAAATATGCAACGTTCCAAAAATGCAAAAATCCTTAAGATATATACTGCTTCAAGGTACATATATAAACTTTTACATAAAAATCAAACACATGACAAACATAAAATTCAGGTGATTGTTATTATTACTTTTTAAAGAGAAGAGAGAGAGATCATTTGGGGAGGTTTCACAGGAATGTCAAAATTTTGGATGTTTTATTTCAAAAGCTGAAGGGTGGGTACATGAATGTAAATTTTATTCTTCTATCATTAGGAGTCTATAAACATTCCATAAGGGAACAGACAGTAAATATTTTGGACTTCATGGGCCATCTGCTCCCTGTTAAAATGTTTCAACCTGGCCATTGTAGTGTGAAAGCAGCCACAGACAATATGTAATTGAATGGGTGTGGCTGTGTTCTAACAAACATCATTTAAAAATATGAGTCCAGCCACATTTGGCCCACATGCCTGCTATATGTTATAGGGATAGCTATAGAATATATGCAGATGTTATATGCATGATAATATCATACGATGGAAATCATTTTAAAAGTTTAAAAAAAGGTATGTTCATGTAAGATAAGGATCTAGTCTTGATTACTGAAAAGAGTCCATTAGTTTTCTCATGGAAATCAGAAATAAAACTAAAGTCCTCTTAATGATTGCTAAGTAGGCAAAAGGTAAATTCTATATTTTTAAATATCTGCATTTCCATTAAGGGCTTTACAGACACACACATACACACACACACACACACACACACACACACACACACACATACACACGTTGCAAAACTAGAGATCGCTAAGCATCTCTATGGTCGGATTCAGACTATTTATTAGCATTAGCATATTGGATTACAGATCATAACTAATGCAATCCCTCTTATCTCAATTACACCTGGATAACTTATTACCTAATGGAAATTTCCTTTTTTATACTGAATACTCTGTTGAGAATTTGGTTTTCTTTATTCAGAAAAGTTTCAGTATGCCATCTGCCTATAACTTTGCAACAAGACCATTGTTGGAAATGGCATGATTATTGTTCTGGTAAGAGGATCCTGGCTAATTGACAGGCAACTTTCAGTGTCTGCCTATGGAAGGAAACTAGTTCCCCAGTTGAAAAGGTTTGATGGTGATTTGCTTTGAAAATTACATATATCTGAGCTGGGCGTGGTGGCGCACGATTGTAATCCCAGTACTGGGAGGCTGAGACTGGAGGATATGGGTTTACAGCCAGCCTCAGCTATTTAGTGAGGTCTTTTGCAACTTAGTGAGACCCTGTTTCAAAATAAAGACTAATAAAAAAAAAAATAGGGCTCGGGATGTAGCTCAGAGGTAGAATGCCCCTGGTGGGGTCAATCCCCAGTACCTCAAAAAAAAAAAAAAGAAAAGTACATATATCAGAAGATTTGAGATGCTGTGTGTTTCCACCAGTACATGTATTCTTTTCCCTCAGCCACAGGAATGATCTTTTGACATCATTTTCCCAAAATATTTGTACTAATTTTCCCCATTGCTCCAACCAACAATATAAACAAATAACACCCTATTGTTTCTGCATAAAAGTATAGTAGTTCCCTTTTCTATAGGTTGCCGGTCCCTTTCTGCACCTGCACTCCCAGCCTTCAGGTTTAGTCTGATTTTCACCGATTCACTCCTTTCCTTCAGAAAAATTTTGCATGGCTTGTAACTGAGCCCCCAAGTCAGGTGCTGTTAGCTAGAATGATTTATTTTTTTAAGTAAAAGAGGACTCCTGCGGTTTTATATTCTCTGGGGGTTTTATATGTTTTGTGCTTGTTTATTCTAATATAATATCAGTAGGAGAGTTTGTCTAGGATTGAGTCTCAACATAGCTCGGTGCCATCTAGTAATAGTATTATTTATCATTGATTAAGAATAATTTATTTTAATTCAATTCAGTTTAGTGCCCTGATAGAAAAGACCAATACAATACAAATTAAATTGAATTTATTCAACTCAGATTTATTAAATTTATTGAATTTAATGAAATCAGATCATTGGCAAATTAGTGTAATAATTAGGTCTATAAAGCTAGAGGCCATATTCATTAATGTAAATACTCTAAATATACAGTCTAAATATATATATGTATTTAATGTTCATACTCTCCTACCTTTAAGAAGCTTAATATATTGGAAACAGACAAGAAATCATGGTTTTACATAAGAGAAATATCAATTTATAAGGCACAACGTATTAAGTATTATGGTATTTTCAAAATGGTATTGTGGAGAGTACAGAATAGAAAGAAATTAATTCTATCTAAAGAATAAAGAAGGTTCCCGGGGAAAAGGTAGTTTTACACTGGGCCATAAATAACAGGAAAGATTTTGGTTGTTGCTCCTGCAGTAATTACAGAGAAGGAGAAAACCACAGAGTAAGCTCATGTAATGGCAAGTGGACAATCTGGATCAATGCTTCTAGACCAGTATTTTTCAAATTGTATGGAGAAATAAACCACCCATCAGGGAATCCTGTTCAAACACAGATTCTGATTCACTGAGTTTGGAGTACGTTCTGAGAGTACAGTCCTTAACCAACTCCTATGGGATGCAATAGGTTCATGGGACATACTCTTAAGTAGCAAGGCTCCAGAGGACAGAGAATAGTAAGGGAAAAAGGAGAAGAGCCAGTGCACGGCTGCATGGCATAACCACCAAGAGCTCAGAGCAGCCAACTAAGCGTAGGACCAGAGCTGTGTGAGCACACAGGGTAGAGGAGAGGCACATGGGGACTGTGAAGACATGATGAGGCTGAATTAATAGTTCTCAGAGGAAACCACCTAATTACTCTGTAGCCATGGGAATGGAGAGAAAGCACTCATTCCAGAGATATCAGGAAGGCCAAACTGATAAAACACTTCAGATGTATAAACAGATGTGGACAGTGAGTGAGTGAGTGGGCTAAACAGAAGGTAAACATTAGCATTTTATCCTGGATACCAAAGAAATTGTAACATTGATGGCAGAAAATTAAGTGGAAAAGACAAAAGGACTGGAAAGAAATACTAAGAATTGGGAAAGATTGGAACATATGAGGAGGACCATGTAAGATGTTCCACTGTGGTTACAGTTACATTTGTAGGTTAAAATTCCATCATAATGACTTAATTGTGGAAAGGGACAGTTCAACTGTCACACCACCTTCTCCTCTGGGACAGTTAATCATCCGGCTTGGATCAGAATACTTTTAGTGACAGAATTCATGACTGCACAGAGTAATCCTTCATTTTAGAACCTTCAATTAGAAAACTCTTCTTTAAAATGACTTGAAATTTCTCCATATATATTTGAGCCAGTGGTCCCTGTTTTGCCCTTTGAAACTACAAACATTTATTCCACCTAGCTTATAATGACTCTTCGTAAAGAACTGTTAAAGAAACTAAGCCTTTTCCAAGCTAAACTGCCTTGGTTCTTCCCCAGACTTTCTTTAGGAGCTCTGGTTACAAAAAAAAGGCCATCAGTGAAATCCTTTTGTTTATTCTCCTTTATGGGTGGCAAATGTGTGAGAAAACTGTTGCTACTTCCTGTGCCAATGGAAGACAATGCTAATGGATCCCAGCTAGGCTCAGATGACATCTCGGGCTGCATCCTCACACAGCATTGGATAGCAAGGCACTGACATCTGAAGATGAATTGTTTCTTTGCTATTTTTGACACAGAGGACATCACCCCCCCCCCTTTTAAAATACAGAGGGTGGAACTGATCTTCTGAAATGACACGAACAAGTCAGATTACAGTGTAATTAGTACTCCATGTGACCATGAATATGTGGTGTTTGCTGAGATTCAATATCATGTCATTTGTTCATATGAATCTTTCAGGCACTAAAAACCACAGGAATGTTTCCACACAAAAATGGTCTTATAAAAGGTCTCCTTCAAACTTATTCTGCAGTTTCCTTACTTGTTTTAATTTTACCATTGATCACATAGGCTAACTCAGCAGGAGAACTTGAGGGTTTTTTTATTTACTTATGAAGGAATATAAAAAAGTACTTAACATATAAAAGTAAAAAAGAACTATGCTAGCAGAAAGTGGAATTTCCAGTGGGCGGAATATATTCTTAGCCTCTCTCTCTCTCTCTCTCTCTCTCTCTCTCTCTCTCTCTCTCTCTCTCACACACACACACACACACACACACACCCCATAAATGGTAAAATTCACTGAGCCAAAATCAGGATGTAGCCCACAGGGAGCAGGGAACACACAATACACATAGCACATCATTTAATCCTCATAGCTACAATTTGTCCTCAATTTACAAATGAAAGACTGAGGCACTGATATTAAATTATTTGCCTAATAAAGCAAAGCTGATAAGCAGTGGAGCCAGGATTTCAAATATGGTCAATGCAGCTGCAGAATCTCTGCTACTAACCACTAAGCTTAGGTCTTGATTATATTTTTACTCAGAATGACTAATTGAGTTGTCTTTGAAAATTAACAATTATCCCAATTAAATTTCATACTCTGTTCCTGAACCTAATATTCTAAAGTGTCAAAATATATGGAAGGCTGATATGTTATACAGGCTACTGGCTGTCATTATAGTTACTACTGCTATGGAACAAACAACCCCCAAAGTTAGTGGTATGAAACAACTTTATCATTTTATATTTTCTTATGCTCACTGGCTTACTGGGTCAGGAATCCTGAGTATGCACAGGAGAAATGGCTTGGTTCCCCTCCATTACATATTAATGAGAAGATCTGATGACTGAAGACACCTGGATATTAGGGCTAAAATAGTATACACATCTTCGGGACTGCCACTTACTTGGAAGGCTGAGACAGGAGGATCATAGGTTTGAGGGCAACCTGAGCCATAAAGTGAGACTCAGCAACCTAGCAACTGTAGATCCTATTACAAAACAAAATGTAAAGTAGGACTGGGGACTGAGAGTGTAGCTCAGAGGTAGAATACCCCTGTGTTCAATCCCCAGTACCACAATTTTTTTTTTTTTTTAAAAGACTGTGACTTAATGATAGATAGTGTCTGGGACTTTGGCTGGGGCTGCTGATGGGGCATTTACAGGGGATCTCAATGTAACATCATAGCATGGAGGCCTTGGGTTGTATTTCTCATGTGGCAGCTTCGGGCAGCAGAGTGTCCCACACAGTGAATCCTGTACTTCCTTTTATGATCTGGGCTTGGCAGTTGCACAGTATTAGTCCCTCCAGACCTTACTAGTCAAAATAGCTACAGCTCTTGCATCCCCCACCAGATCCCAAAAGAGAAGCATAGATCCCACGTTACATGATAGAAGAACACTGATATGGCCGTCTTTACCCAAAGCTCCAAAGCTCTTCTTGAGCCTTTGGAGATATGTTCTAAGCTAGTTATTCTTTCTTTCACCCTTAGCCTCCATCCACCCAGAAGGCTGTAGATGACATCATCTTAGCAGCTCACCCAGTTGGGGACATAAGCAGGAGACCCAAGGGCAGAATGAAGGAGATCAGGGAACATGCTCTCTATTTGCTCCCTGCTTTGATACCATATTGCTGACAGTAGCCACATCTCTCTGTAAATACAGTTTCTGAACAAGTGGCCTCTTGTCTATGGCTCCAGCTCTCCCTGGGCTCCAACAACTCTATTCTATTGTTCATCCTTTTAAAGCGGGGGAAGGGGTGCTATTGGGTTTTTGTTACTACGAAACATGTGTCTCAGTGTCCCTTATGTGTCCCTAAACCCTACCCATAATTCTACAAGTAGTCCTTACATTCAAATTTCATTTAAACCACTGGAGAGAATACTGATTTTTATCAGGGTGATGAGTGGTACAGGAATACCATAGAAACTAAATAGAGATTGAGAGGGCAAATGTAAAAATTATATGCAGACTTCAAATGTCTTCTAAGTATTTGATAGAATTGACAAATAGTGTAATTAAGTCCCTCCACCCCTGCTATGGTTTAGATATGCTTTGAGGTGGTCCTCCAAGGGTTCATGTGTTAGGAATTTTGTCATCAATTTGTTGATACTGGGAGGAGATGGGACCATGAAGGGGTGGCATGGTGGAAGGTCCTCAGGTCACTGAGGTGCTGCCCACCAAAGAAACTGAGGTGGTTCTCATGAGACCCTAGGTTAATTCTTGCAAGAGGGTTGTTAAAGAACCAGCCTAGTCACACCCAGGCTCTTCAGCTTCCTGTCTGGCAATGTGATGGCCCCCTCTCCCATGCACACTGGCCACAGTGATCCTGTCCACCACGAGGCCTTCACCAGAGCTGTCCTGATGCTGGCACCATGCCTTTGAACCTCCACAACTGTTACCTAGCCTTACGCATTTCATGATGTTATCGGCAAAACTGAGTATTTCCATACCTGTAACCTATTATTCTTTCAAAAATATCCTTTTCTATGGAAGCTATGCTTTCAAAAGTCTCCTCAAATACTGTATTTCTGATTTACCACAAAGTAATCTTAAATTTTACATTATTTTTAAAAAACATGGTAGCTTCTATTGATCACCTCTTTCATTTCGAAGTGTTTATCAACAAAATATTAAATAATTCACTTTACAGGTTTGCAGGAGATAAAATTAAGACTATTGGTCTATACCTTCCAGAACTTCCATTTTTCCTTTTTGCTCATGATTTGTGTGTGTGTGTGTGTGTGTGTGTGTGTGTGTGTGTGTGTGGTACTGAGGACTGAACCGAAGGGTACTTTACCACTGATCTACACCCCCAGCCTTTTTAATTTTTATTTTAAGACAGAGGCTCAATAATTTGCACAGACTCGTCTCAAATTTACAATCCTCCTACCTCAGCATTCCAAGCAGCTGGAATTACAGGTCTGAGCCAATGTATTTAACTTGCCCGTTATCTTTAAAAAGTATATTTACCTGTCTCTAGTTTTGGGGCACCAGTCCTACACATCATGTCTTCTAAAGATGGCTATTGGTGATGAGGATGACAATATCTGTAAATTTCCTGTTTATCCTGGATGATGTCTGTTTCACTTCATGTACTGAATACCTTTAAAGAAGCCCATAAGAAGAACCATCCCTTACTGAGTACCAGATATGTATCTCAGTGCATATATATACATGCACTGAAATAAAAGTATACGTATATACTTTCATTGAGACATTGTAATTATACATCACAGTAAGGTTCAAAGTGATATAAACACATATTCACACAGCACTTGGTGTGTTTCTCTCCCGATCCCACCTCTCACCGCCCATACATATTAGTGAGATTGGTAGTAGAGACATAGCATTATTTGAACTGTTTCTGTCATCAGTTCTCCTCTATCCCCTACCTACTTCC
The DNA here is from genome assembly GCA_004027655.1 of Graphiurus murinus. Classification (NCBI taxonomy): domain Eukaryota; kingdom Metazoa; phylum Chordata; class Mammalia; order Rodentia; family Gliridae; genus Graphiurus; species Graphiurus murinus. The sequence goes on along the minus strand of PVLC010019275.1, from coordinate 12,434 downwards.
CTTTCCCAATCCCCTTCCATTATACTACTGGCCTCACTTGCCACGACACCTTAATAGCTGGATCTTGAGCAAGGCTAGGTCCGCTGGAGTCCTGCAAGGCAGACAATTCCAAAAGAAGGAATGCGTGGCATATCCCACTTTGCATTATGTTACATTCTGGAAATTTGGGGTGCTCTGGGTTTTGCTTTCACATTAATTGTAAAGGAAAATTTCTTAGAAACACAAAATGGCTGGGTGGATTATGATTCCTCAATATTAGCTGAAAAAGCAGTGCCTCAAGACAATCTATTAGATATTCATTAACCTTTTACAAACATCAGGAAATGGCCTTTGCAAGCTTAGTTACTAAACAGCCTTATGTTCCCTATCAGCACACAGGTTAGAAACAAAATAAATAAACCAAAGAAACTTAGGTCTACTATTTTATCTATGAGTAAAGAAAGCTTTAAGACAGATAGTTTGCCCACTTCCCCCCACTTGTCTCTCTGGAACTCCACCACACATTAACTCTAGCTCCCTGAGAAAAAGATAAGAACACTGCTTAAAGGAGCTAAACAAATAGTAAAGATTTAAACTAATGGAAAGAGACTCTTCGTCGTTAACCTTTAACCCTGTTTTGTACTAAAAGAATTTTTATATACGTATTGTATTTTGTAACCTTTACTGTTTTCTTAATCCCATCAAATACCATGGGAAATGGCTTTTCTAGTTAAAGATATACCCACTCGACCTTAGAAAAACCAAGTCTGTAAAAATTCCTGTTTTATATGCCTCATTGTAAAAAGATAGTATAAAAAAACAACTACTAACAAGAAATAAACAGATGCGCTTCAAGACCGCATTGGGTGTGAGCATATTCTCCCGACCTTGTCTCATTCCCTACCTGTCGAGGGACCCCACCCCCACCCCCACCCCACTGCCTCGAGGGCGAGGGTTGGCTCCCGGCACTCACTCATTGATCTGAAGTCCCTTTTGTTTTCTATTTTCTCTCTAGCTTCCATATATGAGAGAAAACATATGACCCTTGACTTTCTAAGACTGGCTGATCTCACTTAGCATACTATTCTTTAGTTCCATCCATTTTCCTGCCAGTGAAATAATTCTGTTCTTTATGGCTGAGTAAAATTCCACTGTGTGTATATACCACATTTTCATTACCCATTCATCTGCTGATAGACATCTAGCTTGGTTCCATAATTTGGCTATTGTAAACTGTGGTGCTAAAAATATGAATATGCATGTATCACTATAGTATTCTGAATTTAATTCTTTTGGAAAGAAACCAAAAGTGGTATAGCTGGATGGCCACTTTCACATGGCCATTCCATTCTGAGTCTTCTGAAGAACCTCCATACTGGTCTCCATATTGGTTGTACTAATTTGCAATCCTATCAACAAAGTGTAAGAGTTCCTATTTCCCTACATCTTTGTCAGCATTTATTATTATTTGTATTCTTAATGACTGCCATTTTAACTAGAGTTAGATGGAATCTCAGTGTAGTTTTTATTTGAATTTCCCTGATTGCTAATGATTTTGAACATTTTTTCATATATTATTGGCCATCTGCATTTGTTCTTTTGAGAAGTGTCTATTCAATTAAATTGCTCACTTTTTAGTATTTTTTTTAGTGTCAAGTTTTTTAAGTTCTTTATATATTCAACACCTGATTTCAAATTATACTACAGAGTTATAGTCCCCCCACCTCACCCCCCAAAAAAGCACAGTATTGGCACAAAAACAGACATAGAGCCCAGTGGAATAGAAGATACAGACACAAGTTTTCACACTCATGGTCAGTTGATTTTTGACAAAGGAGCCAAAAAACACACTGGAAAAAAGGCTTTTAAAAAAAATTTAGCATATTGTGCTGGGAAAAATGGATATTAATATGTAAAAGGGAATTAAACCCCAATCTCTCACCCTGCAGAAGAATCAAGTCAATATAGATCAAAGACTTAAAAATTAAACCAGAAACTTTGTAATTACTAGAAGAAACAGAAACAACTCTCCAACATATAGGCATTGGTAGAGAATTCCTCAATAAGACCTACAAAGCTCAAGAATTCAAACCAAGAATCAATAAATGGAATGGTATCAAAGTAAAAATCTTCTGCACAGCAAAGGGAATAATCAAGAGTCTAAACAGAGAGCCTACAGAATAGGAGACAAAATCTTTGTAAGCTACTATTCTGATAGAGGACTAATATATAAGTAACTTAAAAACTCAGTGCTTCTTTGTGATATATTTACATACACTGTTTCAAGAACTGTTTCTTTTAAGTGTTAGAGTACTTAATAAAAATAAAGGCAATTTTTTATCTTATTACTGTCCCCCTAAAAGGAAAACTTTTTTCCCTTAAAATGGAGAGAATTTGGCCCTTTTATTCTATTTTTTTTTTTTTTTTTTTGCAGGTTTCATCTCACTCTGTCCTAGTTCTAATGTAGTTCTTACACAATTGTTACCATTTATATCTTTTTGGTTTTTATTTCATTATTTTGTATCATTGCTTATTTTCTTCCCTTCCAACATCTATACTTGTTCTATCCTGTGCATTCCCTATAGTCTCTTGAGACTTGGTATGTTTTCTCCTTACTGGATATTTGAAAACTCTTAACATTTGGTTTTACTCTCCTTCCTTCCTGATTTATATTGCTATTCAGAGTTTCTGTCACGCCACCTTGATTGTGATAGCAAGAGATCAATCTTGCATTTTTTTTTTCTGAAGAATACTGAGCAAAGTATTTTACAAAAAAAAAAAATGTATTTGACATGTATTTGTGACATGTAGGAAGAAAAGAGATATTAACTCAACTCATAGGTCTGAAGCTTACCTAGTTTTATTTACAAAAAAACTAGAAGTAGGTAACAGGTAAATCTGTTCACAAACAACCTAAGAAAATTGGGAGATTACAAATGTGAATGCAGGCAATCTTGATGTACTGTTGGCCAATGATAGCCTGCTTCCTAAGTAATTGGTAGAGACCATCCTTGGGTGAGCTGGACAGAGGTAGAGTTCTACAGAGAAGTAGGCTAACAAAGGAACAGTAGGAAGATTAGGCCTAATGGAGGAGAAGTCCTTAAATTTGCTTGTCTAACTATGGTTAATGGTTGAAATTTTAACTTACTGAAATGTAAGAAGGTGGCTAATTTTAAAGCTTTCCAAGTACAATATTCTTTTCAGAAATTAATCAATAATATATCTTCATATCTTTACCCAATCTATGTGGCTAGTTTCTGTAAAAATGGTTTGTCCTTAGCCTTCTCCAAGCACCTAACAAATGCAGTTACACAACATTAACAAGCAGGGAGGATCCAGGTGCACAGGTCTGAAGCTTACACAGTTTGGAAGGATACCTTTTGAAGAGAATACAAAATGACAAATAAAAACATGACAAGAAAAAATATTCTTTAGAATGAGAAAAGAAATCTCTGCAAATAATTACAGCCAGGGTGATACAGATTCCTTACTCTGAGATAGCTTAAGCAATTCATCAGGAATGCTCACTTGGAAATGCTTCTGTGTGCAACCTGTCATTTCCTTCCCACCTAGAACATTTACAACTCCAGCAATTCCCAATACTCTCACAGGCCTAAGCAAAGGAACAGCTCTGCAGCTTAAATGTCATCAGCCCCACTCTGGATCCACCTCTGATAACAAGGCCTCATTAAAACAATGATTTTGAGGAGCTGGTTCGGAAACTTAGAATCTGGAAAAAGGGAGACACCTGAGAAGTTTAAAATAATTCCAGATGATGCTTATACACAATGCCACTTCCAACACCCTCTTCCCCAATGCTGGAAGTTACACAATGCTGCATAACTGTAGACTCAGAATCAGAGACTTAAAAGGCAATGGACAAAAGAAAGGAAGGTAAATAAATCGATCAATTGGCGAATTGTCTTTGATCTAAACATAAAGCATGCGTGGCATATAAAAAGACAATGCTAACCTTTTATTAAACATCAAATATTTCCATCCTTTTACAATTTAAGTAAATAGAAAAGTCAAGAGCACAAACTGTGGTGCCTGTCTGAGTATCTGGAATACAGCTGGGCCTTCCATTCCATTTAACAGGAAAGGGAAAAAAAGACTAGTTTTGCACATTCCTCTTCGGAGTCAAAGTGAGATGGATCACTTTCTAAGTTCTGTTCACTTTCCCGGAATAAAAGCAACGGTTAAGTAGGTTGGTTGCTTTAACTAACATCTCAAGGTTAACCTTTGACTACTGCAGAGCTATCCTAGTGATCAATACAGTGATCTAATCAAGTCTTCTATTAGCAGCAACTTGAGAAAGTAGAGTGACATTCAATCGCTGCACAAGAAAGGCATTTTTCTTTTCCAAAACCTTTAAGAAATTACAAGTTCCTTCTACATGCACCAAAAATCTACCACTAACTCCCCCACTCCGCCTCCCACCCCGAATCAATTTCCCTCCAATTACAATACAAGCTAGGAAGAGCCTTTGGTCCTGGATTTCCAGGGGGAAGGGAAAGGGAAAGACAAAAGCTGCCAGCTGCGGGTTGGATGGCAGTAGCTGACCATCTGTAAAAATCCTTAGCTCGGCAGCAGAGGAGCTTCCTGTTGGACACGCGACCGTTTTCCCCTGCTGAAGGGATTTCCTCACCCCTATTCTCATGGGATTTGAGACTTACTTTGGATGTCACTCAACTCTCAAATCCACAACCAACAATACTAAAGAAAAAAAAATTCTCTAAACTCGGGCGATCTCTCTCCCTGAGTTCAGGGCTGGCCGCGCCCCAAAAGAAACTGGCAGGGGCGGGGACAGTTTCAGGCCACCCGCCTCCGGGGTTTGGGCACTGTCGCCGGGAGAGGTCCCGACAGAGAAGGAGAAAAGGGGGGGGGGGGATGACAACTTTGCAGACTCCACGAAGCCCGGGCCCCGCCAAGTGGAAGGTCAAAGTGCGGAGGAGGGCGCGGCGGTGATTCAGAAGCCGCCACGCTGCAGCCCCAGCGCAGGGACAGCGGCCAGGCGGGGTCTGGCTGCAGGGAGACCTCGCCGACCGCCGGCTCGCAGCCTTGGCCGGGGAGGGCGAGCGCGCTCGGGCGCAAAGCTACCGACTCGCCGAGTTGCCTCGGAACTTTGCCGGGACGCGCCCTCACCTTACTGAACACCTCCAGGTCGTCTTCGTCCTCGTCCAGGTCCAGCACGTCGGCCTGCAGCAGGGTGCAGGAGCTGCTGCTGCCAGGGAGCGGGGCGCCGCCCCCCGGGCTCTCCGCGCCCGCGCCCCCGGCGGGGAGGTCGGAGGAGCGCGCCTGCGATGCCCGGCGCTCGCCCTCCATCCCGAGAGTGCGCGCCCGCCCGCCGGCCGCCGCCGCCTGCCCGGCTCCGCGAGCGCGCCCATTGGCTCCCGCGCCGCTGCGCCTCCCCGCCGGCCCCGCTCCAGCCCTCGCCGCTGCGCAGACGCGGAACTGCCGGGGAGCCCGGCCGGGGCAGGGCCCCCGCGGCCTGGGCGCGAGCATTCCTACCTGGCCTGGGGCCCGCGGAGGCGCAAGCCTGAGGCGCCCAGAGCCCGAAGACCGGGGGGACTCGAGGGCAGAGCAGGGCATCCGCGCACTACCCAGCTCAGGGGTCTCCGAGCCCGGGTTTCCGAGTGCCCGGGTCTGGTAAAGCAGCCCCAGAGCGAACCCTGGACTTCGTGGGATCCTTAGAGACAGAAATCAAAGCCAATACTGTATTTCCTGTATTGAATGGTTGCCTTTCTCCTTCCTTGGTTGTGAATTTTCAAGTCTATCTTTACTAAAGCTGATGGAGAAATAAAAGATGTGAAAACCTCCTGTTTTTGTAATTGATTTTTCGACCCAGCGACTGAACTCTGTGGTCCTCTCACTTTCGAGCCATGGAAGTGGAGATTTAACAACTATTTTCAGCCCCTTGCCAATGTATCTGTACTACTGGAAGTCTTCCTGAAGTTAATGAACGGGAATGTTAGAGCCAAAGAAAGCTAGCAAGACTGGACTTTGCCACTGAGAAATAATCTTCAGTTCTTGCGTTGCCTATGCAAAGCTGTGATTATTTAGCTACTAGTTCATTGCTTATTTTCTTAAAAATTCCCAAAATGCTGAAGTCGAAAGCAAACTGATACATTTTTTAACTATCTTCAGATTTTTTAGGCCCTCAACCTGGCCTCCTATAGGCCCTGTTTACATTTTTAAGTTGAAAAATACATGTAAGAATTTCCTATTTGAGGAAATCGGGAATACTTTTATTTATGAATTTTATTTCAGATATTAGCCCTAATATATTCCCTTTGAACCATTCGAGTATGTCTCCCAGTGATTTCAGGGCATGTGCCTGCTCACTGCTCAGTAAACTTGCTGAGCTATATGGTTCCTGTACCCAAATGCTTGTCTTTCAGGAATTAACCTTAGTCTCATCTTTTTCAGGCTTTCCAAATGACCGCTGCTTCCCAATTTCTCATTTAATTTTTTTTCCATTTTATAGACTGCATTTGTTTCATGTATGTGTCTTGTGTTCCTTGGTAAACTATCACATCTTCAGATTTATTAGTAAGCCACCGGAGCAGATGTGCTCACTTAAAAAGGGCTCTCTGCTAAGGTCTACAAGGAATATAAGACTTTGTTTTTCCCTCTATAAGCTCATTATGGCTTGTGAGGAAAATTCAAGCTTTCCTAATTGTAATCTCTGAGTCAGGAAATTCTTAATGATCCTGTGACTCAGAATTGCCAGGGATGCATAAAGAATAGACTCAGAAAACAGGACAATGCCACACAGTTTGGGTCGCAATCACATGACCACTTCTGCAGACATTGCTGCCCCCATTGCCTGATACAAGACTCCACGCCATCTTCACACATTGCATTGACACTAGCGTCACCAGAGTCCAGGTGCTGTCCCTGACGACACCTCTAAGAATGTTCTAAGGCAGTGCTGCACTGCCTCTAAGAATAGTGGAAGGGAATTGGAGAAGGGAGCTGGGGAACAGAAAAAGGAGACTTGAGGAAGGAAACAGTTCAAGTAATGTTAACGTCCCTATGGAAGGTATCGCTACCAAGGAGGGAGCCTGGAGCAAGGTGGAATGCAGAGAGGAATGCGCCAAGTGCTGCATCTGTGTGAATGTATCCCTTTGAACCTCACTATGATGCATAATTGCAATATACCAATAAAAGAATGAAATGTTGAGTTAAAATTTAAGAACTCCCATACACTATTACTATCTTTTTTTTTTTTTTTAATGTTCCCGCAGTTTTATTTCTCTGTTTGATAGTCCTAGTTTCAAAACCCTGGAGGGTTTGTCTGTTTGGCCTACCTGACCAGGTATCATGGAGATTCCTAAGGCTGAGAAGTTCGTAAGCATGGAGAGGCCATATTGATGCTGGTCAGCAAAGAGGAGACATGGGAAGGAGAAGAGAAAGAGAGGTGAGGGAAAGGGGAGAGGAGAAGGAGAAAAGAAAAAATCCCAACTGTAATTCACCCTTCTGGTTGCTCAGAAGTCCTATCATCTTTCTTCACCTATTCCTCACTTCTGTGCCACTTTCTATACAACACTTTTGCTATACCTCAAGCAGCTGCATGTACAGTCTATAGCTCAACAAAGGAAGAAAATCTCAAACCTACTCATTAGTAGTACAACTCTAAATCTAGTATGTCTAACTCTTGCAGTCTCAGCTATACATTAAATGGGACTGGCACTAGATTATTTAATGGAAGAATTCATATCTGAGTAAGAAAGCCTTTAAAGTGACAAGATCCAAAATTTTGGGTATAGGTATAACTAAAAGTAAACTTGCTGAGCTGCCCCTTATTTCTGATCATCATTATTCTGGCCATCATTCTTCATGATATGCTACCACCACCTGAAAATGGGTAACTGCAGTACTATGTTTCCAGCCAAGGGTAAAGCTAGAAGACAGTAGTGAAGGAAACTTCTTCCAGTTTCCAGGGCTCCCAGTGTGACATTTGGTTATATACTATGTCTGGAGAAAGAAATAGCCGGAAATAAAGATGCATTTGTGGTTGGGTTGGATAATCAAGAACTTGGAAGGAAAAAATGTTGGGTAATTGGTGTAAAGGGAGCTTAGAGAAGTTCGTGGATGGATTTTGCAGGATGGTCACAAAGATATTTATGAATGTGAAATACCCACAAGAAGGTCAGCACTGCAGAGGTGGCTTAATGATTAGGTAGACAGAACTATGCATTCTGGAATGATAGCCTTTCTTCCCAGCCATTAAATCCATTGCTTACTGGGCCCATGAACTAAGTGGCTATAGTGACAAGAACAGAGGCTCTACGTGGGTACAGTAACATGCACATTCCTCACCAAAGCTGACCTGGCTAGTTGCTATTGTGTACCTAATCTACCAACAGCACAGACTGATGATGAGCTGTCAGTATAGCAATATTCCTGGAATGCGGGGGCCAAGCCAGTCATCTGGTGGCAGACTGGTTACCTTGGACCTCTGATCCCATGGATTAGGTAGAGATTTGTTGTCACTGAAATGTATGTACCCTGGATATGAATTTATCTTCCCTTCCATTAATGTTTCCTCCAACACCACTATCCATGGATTCACGAAATGTCTTACTCACCATCATGGCCTTCCATATAGCATTATGTCTGATCAAGGAACACCTTTTATAGCAAAGAAACTCATTGTGGGATCACATGCATGAATCAACTATTCTTACCATGTATTTCATAACCTGGAAATAACCAGCTTAACTGAAATGCAGACCAGCTTCCTGAAGACCGTTCCAGTTCCAGTTGGGAGAAAATATCCCGAAATAATGTGGTTCTGTCTCAGAGATACAGTATGTACTTTACAAACTTTACAACAGATTCCATGTAGGTTGAAAATGTGGGGCCAGGAATTGGGGAGTGGAAGTGAAAGTGACACCCCTCACTGTTACCCCTAATAATACACTTGCAGGATTTTCGCTTTCTTTCCCATATCTTCTGGCCAGAAATTAATCATGTTTCTTTTGCCCTTAACTCATTGGCCAGAACAGATCATGTGACTCCACTCAACCTACATGGTGTCATGAAGTATGATCATACCATGTGCTTAGTAGTCAGAGGGTCAAAAATACTTGAATAGCACAAAGGACAGTTGTAGCTTTTAAGCAGTTCATTCTAGGTGATTAACATCAGGCAAAGATATAGCTAATGGAAGGGCCATAACCTCAAGCCTATGATTAATACTCAATTATCTGCAAGTGTACAGTTTTCTACATGAGATGTCTTACTAGCTTTGAGAACTCAGGCATTTATTTCAAATTATTAACTTCAATTTTCTCATCAACAAAGTTTGGATAATTAGTAGTAGATACTTCAAAGGTTATGAGGATCAAAGAAACTAATGTAGATGAAATCATTTGTGAACTCAATATATAAATCTTAATTATTTTATTACCATTAATGTTAATAGTATTATTTTAAGTAGCATGTGGTTGCTACATTTACCTCATAATTTCATTTAGACTACAAAGCAGTGATGTTTGGGTTAGTTCTTGTAAGGCAATGTAACATTTTGCAGCTCTGGCTTAAGTATGTGTTATGTGACAGTGGTAGTTTCACATCCTCTGACATTTATTGTACAAATAAATTAATGAATGCATTAGAATAATACGGCAACACGATTTTAAACATCTTTAACTCACTCAGCTAATCCCAAAGGACAGAGTTTATGTATGTAATTCCATGACCTAAAATCATCCTGTTTTCTCTTAAACAGAATATAATAATTCTGCCGTCAAAGGCAGAAATTTAAGAATGATAATTAGTCAAAATAAGAAGCAAGCTGGGTGTGGTGGTGCACACTTGTAATCCCAGAATTTGGGAGGCTGAGACCAGAGGATCCGGATTCGCAGCCAGGCTCAGCTACCAAGTGAGGCACTCTGCAACTTAGTGAGACCCTGATTCAAAATAAAGAATAAAAAATAGGGCTGACAGTATAGCTTGGAGGTAGAATGCCCCTGAATTCAATCCCCAGTACCGCAAAAAAAAAAAAAAAAAAAAAAGCAAATTAATTACCTGATACAACTGAAAATATATAAAGAGGGTAAACTCTAAGCATAGTGTATTAGTCAGTTTTTCATTGTTGTGACCAAAATATCTGATATAAACAACATAGAGAAGGAAAGATAAATTTCGGCTCATGGTTTGAGAGGTTTCAGTCCATGTTTGCCTGGCTCCATTGTCAGGGGCCTGTGGTAAGGCACATTGTGACAGATGCCATGACCACCTTTTGGCAACCAGGAAGCAAGTGGGAAGGAAGGAAGGAGCTGGAGAGAAAATAAACCCTTCCAGAGCATGCCCTCAATGACCTACTTTCTCTACCTAAACCCCACCTCCTATAGTTCCTACCACCTCCCAATAATGCTATCACATTACTAATCAAACAATTTGGATGAATTCACTGATGGGTTGGAGTTCTCATGCTCCAATCCATTCCCCAAGGCCCCATCTTTGAAATTGTTGCATTGGAGACCAAGCCTTCTATAAATAAGCCCTTGGAGGCATTCAGATCCAAACCATAACATATAGTATTGTCTTATCCAATGAAAAATACCTAATTAATGCTATGCATGGTCAGATTTCAAAGCCACTTAATATTCCTGGTATTTATGTTTTTAATTGAAAGAAATCTTTCTGGTGATTTTGAAAGCTGCTCAGATCTACCTTTTTTTTCCATGAACAGACCCATTACACAGATCATTGCTATCATGAAACTTCATTTAAGTAATGCCAGGGTAATCAATACTTACCTTCAGTTCTTTATTAGTCAGCTTTTTCAACTCTTTGACCAAAATACCCACAAGAAAAACGTAGAGGAGGAAAAGTTTATTTGGCTCCCAGTTTCAGTTGTTCAGTCTGTGGTCGGCTGGCTCCAAGGCAGAAACATCATGATGGCGGGACGTGGTAGAGGAGAGCTGCTGAGCTCATGGCAACTGGAAAAGAGAGGGAGAGGAAGGGGCCAGGAACAGGTAAAGTCCAAAGCCATGCCCCACAGTGTCCTGGTTCCTCCAGCCACACTCTACTAGCCTACTGTTACCACCCAGTAACCTAAGTAGTACAAATTATTAATCCATCAAATCGATTAATCCACTGATGAGGTTAGCACTCTCATGATTTAATTATTTCACCCCTGAACATTTCTGCATTGCCAACACATGAACTTTGGAGGGGCTCATTCCAGATACAAGCCATAACAAGTTTCTTTGAAAACACTTTCTTTAAGAAAACTTTAGAAAGAGTTTTTCCTATAAATTACGTGGTTGCTGATAGTCTTAAATGAAGATATTACAAAACACAGAAGAACCCTATTATACAAGCAAGACTCTAATGAGTATTTTCTTATTTTAAAAAGCAACAGATTTATTGAGATATAATTCATATACTATATAATTCATCCATTTAAAAGGTTACAAGTCTGTGGTTTTTAATATACTCACAGGGTTCTGTGACAATTGACAAAATTAATTATAGAACATTTTCGTCACCCCCAAAAGAAACTCTACCTCCTTTAACAGTCACTTTCATTTACACACAGTCTCTAGCCCCTAGAACTACCAATCTTCATTTATCACTATAGATTTGCCTATTCTACACATTTCATATATATATATATATATATATATATATATATATATATATATGGAATCATATAATATCAGGACTTTTGTGACTCGCCTTGTCTCCCCCACAATACTGAGAATTGATTCCAGTGATGTTTTAGCACTGAGATACATCCCCAGACCTTTTTACTTCCTGTTTTCTGACAGGATTTCACTAAATTGCAGAGACGGGCCTCAAACTTGGAATACTCCTGTCTCAGCCTCCCACATCGCTGAGATTGCAAGTGCGTATGACCAGGCCCCAGCTTGTGATGAGATTTTTTTCACTTATCATAGTGTTTTTAAGGTTGACCTATGCTGTAGCATGTATCAGCACATCATTTTTTTCATCTTAAAATAATATGCCATTTATAGATATACCACAATTATTTATTCATTCATCAGTTTATTGAATATAAAAGTTGTCTCCACTTTGGAGCTATTATTAATAATGTTTCTATAAACAATTGCATACAAGTTTTGGGGTGGACATTTTTTCATTTCTCTTGGTTATTTACATATGAGTGGAATTGCTGGCATATGGTAACTCTATGTTTAACCTTTTGAGAAACTGCCTGACTACTTGCTAAAGCAGCTGCACTACTTTAAATTCCCATCAACAGTGTATGAAGCTTTCAGTTTCTCCATGTCTTTGACAAAACTTGGCATTTTCTTTTTGCTTATAGCCATCCTAGTACCATGAAGTGGTACGTGTCATTGAAGTTTTGATTTGCATTCTTCTAATGGTAATGATATTCAGAATCTTTTCATGTGATTTTTGGCAATTTGTCTACCTTTAGAAAATAGCTATTCAGACTCTCTCCCTAAGTTTAG